>CAUYLG010032845.1:0-101954 GCA_963573385.1 Cacajao melanocephalus
TTTATTCTGTTCCATTGGTTTATTTTTCTGTTTTTGTACCAGTTCCATGGTTTTTTGTTTTCTGTAGCCTTTTTGTAAAGTTTTAAGTCAGGTTGTGTTTTGCCCCCATTTTTTTTTTTTTTTTTTTTTTTTTTGCTTAGGATTTTATGGGCACTTTTTTGGTTCCATATGAAGTTTAAGGTTTTTTTTTTTTTTTTTCAATTATGTGAAGAAAGTCAGTGGTAGCTTGATGGGGATAGTAATGAATCTATAAATTACTTTGGGCAGTATGGCCATTTTCATGATATTGATTCCTCCTAACAATGAGGATGGAATGTTTTTCCATCTGTGTCCTTTTTTCCTTGAGCAGTGGTTTGTATTTCTCCTTGAAGGGTCCTTCACTTGTTAATTGTATTACTAGGTATTTTATTCTCTTTGTACCAATTGTGAATGGCAGTTCACTCATGATTTGGCTCTCTGTTACTGGTGTATAGGAACGCTTGTGATTTTTGCACATTGATTTTGTATCCTGAGACTTTGCTGAAGTTGCTTATCAGCTTAAGGAGATTTTGGGCAGAGATGATAGGGTTTTCTAAATACACAATCATGTCATCTGCAAACAGACAGTTTGACTTCCTCACTTCCTATTTGAATACCCCTTATTTTTTTTCTCTTGCCTGACTGCCCTGTCCAGAACTTCCAATACTATGTTGAATGGGAGTTAGAGATAGCATCTTTGTGCTGGTTTTTCAAGTGAATGCTTCCAGTTTTAACCATTCAGTATAATATTGGCTGTGGGTTTGTCATAAATAGCTCTTATTATTTTGAGATATGTTCCATCAATCTCTATTTATTTAGTTTTTAGTATGAAGGGGTGTTGCATTTTATTGAAGGCCTTTTCTGCATCTATTGAGATAGTCACGTGGTTTTTGTCACTGGTTCAGTTTATGTGATGGATTACATTTACTGATTTTCGTATGTCAAACAAGCCTTGCATCCCAGGATGAAGCCAACTTGATCTTGGTGGATAAGTTGCTGGATTTGGTTTGCCAGTATTTTATTGGGGAGTTTTGCATCAATGTTCATCAAGTATATTGACCTGAAATTTTGTTGTTGTTATTGTGTCTCTGCCAGGTTTTGGTCTCATAAAATGAGTTAGGCAGGAGTCCCTCCTCTTCTATTGTTTGGAATAGTTTCAGAAGGAATGGTACCAGCTCCTCTGTGTACCTCTGGTTTTGGTCTCATAAAATGAATTGGGGAGGAGTCCCTCTTCTTCTATTGCTTGGAACAGTTTCAGAAGGAATGGTACCAGCTCCTCTGTGTACCTCTGGTAGAATTCAGCTGTGAATCCATCTGGTCCTGGGCTTTTCTTGGTTGGTAGGCTATTAATTACTGCCTCAATTTCAGAACCTGTTATTGGTCTATTTAGGGATTAGACTTCTTCTTGGTTTAGACTTGGGAGAGTGTATGTATTCAAGAATTTATCCATATCTTCTAGATTTTCTAGTTCATTTGTGTAGAGGTATTTACAGTATTCTCTAACGGTAGTGTGTATTTCTGTGAGAGCAGTAGTGATATCTCTTTTATCATTTTTTATTACATCTGTTTGATTCTTCTCTCTTTTCTTCTTTATTAGTCTGGCTAGTGGAGGATCTATTTTCTTGATCTTTTTTAAAAAAAGCTCTTGGCTTCATTGATTTTTTTTTGAAGGGCTGTTGTGTCTCTGTATCCTTTAGTTCTGCTCTAATCTTAGTTATTTCTTGTGTTCTGCTAGTTTTTGAATTTGTTTGCTCTTGCTTCTCTAGTTCTTTTAATTGTGATGTTAGGCTGATTTTGATCTTTCCTGCTTTTTCTTGTAGGCCCTTAGTGCTATAAATTTTCCTGTAAACATTGCTTTAGCTGTGTCCCAGAGATTTTGGTACGTTTTGTCTTTGTTCTCATTGGTTTCAAATAAGTTATTTATTTCTGTCTTAATTCTGTTATTTACCCAGTAGTCATCCAGGAGCAGGTTGTTCAGTTTCCATGTAGTTGTGCGGTTTTGAGTAAGTTTCTCAATCCTGAGTTCTGATTGCACTGTGGTCTGAGAGACTGGTGGTTATGATTTCTGTTCTTTTGTATTTGCTAATGAGTGTTTTATTTCCAATTATGAAGTCAATTTTAGAGTAAGTGTGATGTAGTGCTGAGAAGAATGCATATTCTGTAGATTTGCTGGGGAGAGTTCTGTAGATGTCTATTAGGTCTGTTTGTTCTGGAGCTGAGTTCAAGTCCTGAATATCCTTGTTAATTTTCTGTCTTGTTGATCTGTCTAATATTGACAGTGGAGTGTTAAGGTTTCCCACTATTGTTGTGTGGGAGTCTAAGTCTCTAAGAACTTGCTTTATGAATCTGGGTGCTCCTATATTGGGTGCATATATTTAGGATAGTTAGCTCTTCTTGTTGCATTGATCTCTTTACCATTATGTAATGCCCTTTTTTGTCTCTTTTGATCTTTGTTGGTTTAAAGTCTGTATTATCAGAGACTAGGATTGCAACTCCTGCTTTTTTCTTTTTTTTACTTTCCATTTGCTTGTTAAATATTTTTCCATTCCTTTTTTTGTGCCCATGTATGTGTTTGCACGTAAGATGGGTCTCCTGAATACAGCACATGGACGGGTCTTGACTCTATCCAATTTGCCAGTCTGTCTTTTAATTGGGGCATTTAGCCTGTTTACATTTAAGGTTAATATTGTTATGTGTGAATCTGATCCTGTCATTATGTTGCTAGCTGGTTATTTTGCCCATTAGTTGATGCAGTTTATTCATAGTGTCAGTGGTCTTTACAATTTGGTATGTTTTTGCAGTTGCTGGTACTGGTTGTTCCTTTCTATGTTTAGTGCTTTCTTCAAGAGCTCTTGTAAGGCAGGCCTGGTGGTGAAAAAATCTCTCAGCATTTGCTTGTCTGTAAAGGATACTTTTTTCCCCTTCACTTATGAAGCTTAGTTTGGCTGGATGTGAAATTCTGGTTTGAAAATTCTTTTCTTTAAGAATGTTGAATATTGGGCCCTACTCTCTTCTTGCTTGTAGGGTTTCTGCTGAGAGATCTGCTCTGAGTCTGATGGGCTTCCCTTTGTGGGTAACTCGACCTTTCTCTCTGGCTACCCTTAACAGTTTTCCTTCATTTCAACCTTTGTGAATCTGATGATTATGTGTCTTGGGGTTGCTCTTCTCGGGGAGTATTTTTGCGGTGTTCTCTGTATTTCCTGAATTTGTATGTTGGCCTGCTTTGGTAGGTTGGGGAATTTCTCCTGGATAATATCCTGAAGAGTATTTTCCGACTTGGTTCCATTTTCCCTGTCACTTTCAGGTACAACAATCAAACCTAGGTTTGGTCTTTTCACATATTTCCATATTTCTTGCAGGCTTTGTTCGTTCCTTTTCATTCTTTTTTCTCTAATCTTGTTTCCATGCTTTATTAAATTGATCTTCAATCTCTGATATCCTTTCTTCTGCTTGATCAATTCGGCTATTGATAATTGTGTATGCTTCACGATGTTCTCGTGCTGTCTTTTCCAGCTCCATCAGCTCTTTTATGTTCTTCTCTAAATTGGTTATTCTAGTTAGCAATCCTCTAACCTTTTTTCAAGGTTCTTAGCTTCCTTGCATTGGGTTAGAACATGCTCCTTTAACTCAAGAGTTTGTTATTACCCACCTTCTGAAGCCTACTTCTGTCAATTCGTCAAACTCATTCTTTGTCCAGTTTTTTTTCCCTTGCTGGTGAGAAGTTGTGATCCTTTGGAGAAGCGGTGTTCTTGTTTTTGGGATTTTCAGCCTTTTGGCACTGGTTTCTTCCCCTTGTTGTGTATTTATCTATCTTTGGTGTTTAATGTTGGTGACCTTCAGATGCGGTTTCCTTTTTGTTGATGCTCTTCCTTTCTGTCTGTTACTTTTCCTTCTAACAGGTTCCCTTTCTGCAGGTCTGTTGGAGTTTGCTGGAGGTTCACTCCAGACCCTGTTTGCCTGGGTATCACCAGCGAAGCATGCAGAATAGCAAAGATTGCTGCCTGTTCTTTCCTCTAAAAGCTTCATCCCAGAGGGGCACCTGCCAGATGTCAGGCAGAGCTCTCCTATATGAGGTGTCTGTTGACCTGCTGGGAGGTGTTCCCCACCAGGAGGCACAGGGTTCAGGGACAGTCTGAGGAGGCAGTCTGTCCCTTAGCAGAGATTGAGCGTTGTGCTGGGAGGCAGGAACTTTTAAGTCTACTGAAGCTATGCCCAAAGCTGCCCCTTCCCCCAGGTGCTCTCATAAAAGCATATATTCTTTAATGAATAAAACTCTGTTATCTTATTAATAGTTTATTTACTAAGGTAAAAACGAGTGCTTCACTCAGATGATGTCACTTAAAGGTGAGTGAACATGCTTTCCTACTGGAGAAGACAGATATCACTGTCTGCTGGCAGGAGGTGACTCACATGGTAGAGTTCAAACAATCTGTGCATAACCCAGAGCCTGCTTCTCAGAGAAGACATTTGTCTTTGTTCTCTTACTTGTTGGTGAGTAGATAATCTTACAGACTACACATTTCAATTTAAACTGAACCACAAAATTATTGCTATGTTTATTACTTTAAATGAGTCTGGGCTTGTGTGGTGGCTCACGCCTGTAATCCCAGCACTTTGGGAGGCTGAGGTGGGTGGATCACTTGAGGTCAGGAGTTCCAGACCAGCCTGGCCGACATAGTGAAACCCTGTCTCCACTGAAAATATGAAAATTAGCCTGGTGTGGTGGCACACCCTTGTAATCTCAGCTACGCAGAGGCTAAGACATGAGAATCGCTTGAACCAGGGAGGCAGAGGTTGCAGTGAGCTAAGATTGTGCCACTGCACTCCAGCCTGTGTGACAGAGTAAGATTCTGTCTTAAAAAAAGAAAAAATACGAGCCTGATACACTGTGTCTATGTACTATTCAATCATATCATGTGCCTTCATGTTTTATAATTATTGGCATGATTTCCTCGCCACTTTGTTAAAGGAATTTTGAGTACTTAATCTAGTGGGTTTAGATTTGAATTAGGCTAGCACTGAAGGAGATAGTGGGCAGTGTGCATTGTGTCTTAAACTCCTGCCTTCTTTGCTGAGAAGGCCTTGATATTTTTCAGGTGTTCATGTGATGGGGTAAATTCTGATCAGTTTTACTGTCAGTTTACTGGACAAGAACAACTGATCTGTCCAGTTTTTCTTGGCAGTGATTGGTTTAGAGGTGGGCACATGTCTTTGTTTTCTGCTGCTAAAACCAAATACCACAGACGTTTATTTGGCTCACAGTTCTGGCATCTGGACAGTCCAACTGCATGGCACTGGCATCTGGCAAGCACCTTCTGCTGTGTTAACCCATGATAGAAGGACAGAAGAGTGCATGAGACAGAGAGGGAATGAGAACTGCTGAACTTACTCCTTTATCATGAGCCCACTCCTGTGATAACTAACCCATTCCTGCTCCAACATCATGAATTCATCCATGAGATCAGAGCCATCATGAGTTAGTTACCTTTTAAAGGGCCCACCTCTTAATATTACAATGGCAACTGAATTTAAATGTAAGTTTTGGTAGGGACATTTAAATCACAGCAGCATGTGACACAGTTCTGAAGCAAAGGTAGTTAGCTGGAGACATTACAGGCTATACGTATCTGATTATTTTTCTGTTCCATTGGTCAGAATGTTCCTTGAGGACAATGACTTCAGGTGTTTCATTACCATATCCCGAGAAGCATATAATAGGGACTGACACCTGCTCACTAAGTATTTATTAAATAAATGAATAAAAAATGCCATGAAGGTCTTATTTAACTTGAGAGCTATAAAAACAGGCTGTGAGAGTTTAAAGAAACTAGAAATGGCTATGTAAAGATCACTTTTTTCTTCAGCATGAGAAACTAACCTTGAGTTCAGTTACTTTTCTGTCTCTGTTCTACCCTTGATAAAGAATGGCCATTGGCTGCACACCAGGTACCTAGGCTTGGGGGACTTTGTATGAACTGAAATACTTCATAGAAAGACAGTTTTGGGCTGTCCTGAGCATGTTGACTCTTGTAACTGAGCATGTCCCTGTGGGAGCCACTGTGCAAGGATTACTATAAGAGATACTGGTTCTTGTGGAGCATGGGGCATTTAAGCTAGCAAGGCAATAAGACTTACACTTGGCAGATGGTATGAGTCTTATGCCTTTGTACCTGTGTTGTAACTCGGACAGCTCCTGGACAACTATATGAACTGCTGTGAGAATGACTTGCACTGAAGAGAAATGTCTCATGCTGCCTTGCTAGACTGCTGTTGTTTCCTGGCCTGTATCCAGCATGCCAAGTGCAGCCTTATGGTTGCTGTGTGACCCTGAATGTTTACCTGAACAAGCTAGTGAGCTTTACATTGGCGGGCCAAGACTGTAAACTCAGATCTTATCATAAAGCCTATGATGATTCCACTGTCTGTTCATAAAACAGCAGCAGCTAGCTGTAGCATATTTGAGATAAATTATAGTAAGAATTTTGATAATTCTTAAGAGTGAGCCACAATAGTCCCTGGGTTGTTATTAAAGTCTAAAGTATTTTCTAAATCTTTTATAAAATATTTATGCAGATTAAAAAAATAAAATCCCACTAATGAAAAAGAATCTATGATCAGTAAAATACATATCCTAATAGGAAAAATATGAAAATAAGCAATAATAGCAACAGTCCTCTTAGTTGTCTGTAGGGACCATGAGTAAAGATTCATGTCCCTTGTCTACAACTGCAGGGTGCAAAGAAATAAATGAACTAAACATTTTTACAGTCAATTAGAAGTGGAATAATACATTGAAAAATCTATGATGAACATTAAAACACAGAAGATTAACTCTAGAGTCGTAAAAAAAACCAAAGATTTGAAAAATACATGCCTGAGTTAGCATCAACTGAAGAGGTGCTAGATGCTTAATAAGATTTTCACCTCATTGAAGCAGATATAATTTTAAAAGATGTGCTTGAAAATATTTTCGGTAACAAAGGCATGTAACATAATGAAGAGTTTAGAAAAATTCTTTCATATTTTTATAATTAATATACTCAGAATCATCTCCAATAATATTGAGGGCATTTGCTTTACGCTGAAAACCTCAAAATCGTTATTACTCAGTTTTCCCATGGCCAATAAAATATGCTAAAAAAACAAGCAATCAAAAGTTTACCACCGGTTTAAAATGTATAATGTGCTTTCATCTGTGGTAATGTATAGTGTACTTTCACTTGTGGGCATGTGGAGTCAAGGGGAGACACCTCCTTAAAACAACTAGAAAACAGCACAAAATATTTGAGACAACTCTGTTTTTAGACACTGGATAACAGCACGATAGACTAGGATTTCTGGGAGAAGGGAAATAAGGTGACCCCTACAGTTATCCAGTTTATTGCCTGCAGGCATTTTTGAAGCCAGTGGAAATAACCTCAGCATTTCCTGGAGCTCACACAGAGGGGTGGGAATAAATTCATATTCCCACCAGCCTGAGAGGAAATGCCTCATAATACACAGGACGTCAGGGAGAGTCTTTGGAAGGTTATCAGCGGTAGCAATAAACTTTGTCAAAACAGCATATATTATATAGAATATTATACGGAATACAGCCATTATAAATAAACTCCGTATTAAAAGGTAGGTATTCCAATTAAAAGGCAGGGTGTCATTACCTTTACTCAGGACACTGAATGCTTTACTTAGCTTTCTAGTAATTAGGCTTAAAAATCATGTGCTATGGCTTTTCTGTTTTCAAATATTTTAGCTATTCTCTAAGAACTGTCTTATTGTGTTGCTAAATTAACAATTACGTTAACTAAAACTGACTTCATTCTTTATCTTGCAAATATGTACATATGCTTTCTTTTATTGCTTTTCCTAAATACTTTACTTCAGTTCTGAGGTTCTGTAAACTTAGTGCTTATGTTAACAAAGCTTTATGTACATCTTAAACATTGAAAAGAATGTACAATGTTGAACTAGGCTTTCAACTACTAGAACAAGATTTTAAAAACTGACACTTGCATAATTGTAGAGTGTTTTTACATTGATCTTTGCATAATATAATTGGCTCTGTTTTGCTTTTGGGACTTAAATCCTTGAATAACAATAAATGGTATATATGCATCAAAGAATAGGATATACAGCTTTCTTGGCTTTTCACACTTTTTAGAATCAAATAAATATTAGAATAATAAAAATGGTAGGTTTCCAGAAAGATTTATTTTTGTAATGACATTGTTATTGGTGATCCAGCATGACTCTATCGTGATTGCTTTACCTATTTATTAATCAAATTAAAGAGCAGTAGTACTGAAGGAAACCAGAATATGTTACCTCAAAATATGTCTTTTTGACATAAAAATTATTTTTGAGCTAAAGCCAATAAGTAGCAGCAAATGGAAGAAAAGCTCTCTATCCTCCTCTTCTTCTGCTTAAAAGTAGTATATAAATTTTCCTTTAGTAAAGAGGACTCTAGATGCTTATCAGCCCAGAGATGGCCCCAGAGGAATCTGCAGTACTCCATGAGTTTCCTACCATATATATATATATTTACATTCCCACAGTTTCCCACTTTTGTAGCCTAAAACTGCTTTCCTATGTCCTGTCTTTATCTACAAATTGATTGTTCTTTGTTGAAGATGGTTTGTAAGTCAGAGTTCTAAGCCACTGTTTTGAGTTACTTTTCGTTGAGATCTCTTCTGTGTGTTGCACACATAAATAAATAAACTTGTTTTTCTCTTCTTAATCTGTCTCCTGCTACATTGGCTTGTCCTAACAAGAACTCATATGGATTGAGGAAAAATTTTTTTCCTTCTTGACAGTTTTTGGCAATGCAGATGGGACTTTCTGGGATACTCATTCACTCTGGAACCTATAGATGAAATCCTAGCAAAACTGGCAGAAGCTAGTAAAAGGTAAAAATGCTTACTAAACTCAGCTCTCCCAGATATCTGTCTGTAGTAGCCAGTCAAGAGATGAAGGTTAAATTTTTCCTGGTCCTTCCTTTCCATATTTAGATTGATAGGAGAAAAAAATTTGTAAAATTATTTGAATTTGTGACTCTTGTGGATTTGGTTTTGGCTACCTATTGGTTATCTTTAGCCTCCTTGAAAAGGTCATTATTTTCCATTGTCTTTTGCATCATTTGTCGTAAGGAGGAGAATCACAGTGTAGAATACAGACATAGGTCATATAAGCCTGTTGTTCCAGGCACCCTCTCAGGCTGGTGAGTTCACAGTTCTCAGTAGACTGGTGTCTGTTCAGACAAATCTTGTTGTGGGTCCCCAATAAGAAAAGGATGAGGTTCACCTTTTGTCTTGTTTTACATCCTGAGAGCTTGGCTTTTATGACTGCTGAGACCACTCTCTCTGGTCTCTGCCAGGTGGGGGCACAAATGTTGGCTTGTATGAGGCAGCCAGCTGAATAGGGTGAGAACCCAAGACACAAGTGACAAGTGGCATTCTCTTTGTCTGATGGTTCCAGCTCAGGGGAGTTTGTCTTAAGGGATGCCAGTCCATAAGGTGCCTTTGGCGTTTGAAACTTTGTTGCTTGGTTTATACTGGGAGTATCTCAGTAGTGCCGGTCTGGTGTCACAGATTAGCAGGACTGTGACTGGAGGTGTCCCACATTCTATGGGAGGCTTGAAACATCATTTTGACAAAACTATTCTTATTGTCTGCATAGCAATAAAGGTCTTTGTTTTCTTAGGCTATCTTTGGGAGAAACTTTGGATTTTGAGGGAGATTTTATCTTTTGGTAAGCCACAAAAGGCTTCTTGGGTTTTTTTGTTTTTCGTAGAGACAAGGTCTTGCTCTATCACTCAGGCTGAGGGAACAGTGGCACAATCAGCTCACTGAAGCCTTGAACTCCTGGCTTAAGCAGTCTTGCCACCTCAACTTCTCGAGTAGCTGGGACTACAGACACATGTTAACACACAAGTTGTTTTTTTTTTTTTTCCGTAGAGATGCTGTCTCACCATATTGCCCAGGCTGGTCTCAAACTCCTGGCCTTGAGCGATCCTCTCACCTCGGTCTCCCAAAATGCTGGGATTTACAGGTGTGAATCATCTTGCCTTACCTGTTTTAAGTCATAAAAAGAGCTTAGTGGTCTAGAGCAGCAGTTCCCAGCCGTTTTGGTACCAGGGACTGGTTTTGTGGAAGACAATTCTTCCACGGAAGGAAGGGTGATGGTTTTGGGATGATTCAGGTGCATTACATTTATCATTAGAGTCTCATAAGCCCACAACCTAGATCCCTTGCACATGTAGTTCACAATAGGGTTCATGCTCCTATGAGAATCTAATGCCGATGCTGATCTGACAGGAGGCAGAGCTCAGGCAGTAATGCCCACTTGGCCCACTGCTCATCTCCTGCTGAGCGGTCTGGTTCCTAACAGGCCAGGGAATGGTACTAGTTTGTGGCCCAGGGGTTGGGATTCCTGGTCTAGAGTCACGTTAAAATGGGTATACCTTTAAAGATTTGAGTTTTTATATCAAAAAATGATTTCTTTTTGAATTTTAAAGGGAGCATTCATTCTAAACAAATGTCTTACTGATGATACTTATGGTAAAATAAAATTTAAAAGAGGACATAAAAGAGTAAGTCTAGTCTTAAAAAAAAAAAAAAGTCAGACTAGACTTCAGAGCAAACCTAAAATCCACACCTGCTATGAACTCTTCCTCACCTACCTATAATCGCCTTTACTCCCAACCACCTGACTTTGATCTAACAGAAGATCTTCTGATATCTGGGTCCCTGACTTAAAACCCCTTCCTCAAAATCCAGTCTCATCCTCTGAACAAATTCCTTTAATCCTAAAACTCCTCCAACTTCCCCAGGAAATCTTTTAAATGCCCAGTTCCCTACTTTAACCTGCCTTCCTCTGAAAGATTTACAGAAAGTACTCCAGCCTGATCTCCAGGGCCAGGGTGTATAGGTTACTTGTGTAATACTGCCAACCAGAAACTAAACAGAACATCGTCTCAGGGAATGGCAGCAGGATGGCTTTGCTGCACCTACATTCCTCCTACTTTCCAGGGCTCTCTAAATCAACTCCATCAGCTCCAGACCTTCTCATATTTTGGGCCCCTACTACAAAAATATTTCTTTGTATTCCAGGAAAAGAAAAACTTAAAAAAAAAAAAAAAAAAAAGAGAAACAACAAAACCACCCTAGATCTTTAATAATAGGCGAATATGCCCTAAAACTCCTTCTTGGAGAAAACTTACATCCTTTCTCAGTCCCTCAGAGATGTAAATCTTACCATGTCTTTGAAATCTAAACATTCAAGGAGTTACCTAAAAGAACTCCCAGATACATCTGAGACTAAAGAAAAAAAGGCAGCCCAGGAAAAGAAGAGTTTTTTTGTGTTTTTCAAACACACTGCTATAAAAACTCCTTTACCCAGAATTTAGTCCGTAGCCTCCCTCCATAACATTACCTACAAAGGGCAAATGAAAAAATTTAAAAATCTTCTTCATGAATACTAGTAAAAATTTTGGCCATCTAAGCAGGTAACTCTAATTTATTGCATCTGCCAAAATAAAATTTGCATTCAACTGTTCTTTTATAAATTAGTGAGTTTTATATTAAACTTTTTAAATGAAAGCTATGTAATCTCTGTTTGCATCTGTCTATGTACATCTAGTATGTGTGTGTATATATATAGATATATATTTTTTCTACCTTTGGATGGTATTGTCAAAAGTAATTCATAAAAGAGCACTATTTAATTGACTTGAAACTAACCCAAATGCTTTTCAAGTTCATGTATTTCAGGTAAATCTGGTATATGATTAGTTTAACATTATTGATTTAATAAAAATAGACATGGCTTCAGAATTGTCAACAGTAAGTATAATGTAGACATACAACCCTTATTCTACCAGAGTTTACTACTCAAATAAGTTTATCTCTGCTAGATATTTAAAATTATAGACCTAGGAGTACAGACCCAAATCAAACATGTAAGTCAAAGTACAGTATCCATTATTCCATGTATATTAAGCACAGCAGGAAAAGGAAACATGTATTTTAACTTTTGAGTTCTTGTTTCTGTGCTGCTTGCCTAACATGCATGTGTTGTAAAAATAGTTAACAGGAAAATAAATAAGGTGATGATTAGTTGTTTAATGGCTCATGAATTTTCATGAGCAATCCAAGCATAATTGTTAATAAGTACATTAAGTAAATATTAGTGGGATAAAATTATAAACTCTTCAATAATGATTATGTTTTATGTTTGTAAAAAAAAATTAGTTTCCCAAATCTCTTTGGTATAACTTACATCCTTAGGGTTTTGCTAAGTTAAATAATAAATATTCACTGAATATCTAGATAACGTCCAAATATACTGAAACATTATGTTTCATAGACTCATGTTGCTGAACATAAGATTATTTACTTTGGCTTCTTAATTTTTACAGAGAAACAAAAGATGTTTGGGTCTGTTAATCACCTGTTCTTATTGTCACATTAAAAAAACCAAAAAATATGCTTCTAGAAATCATTAAATGATGTTAATCTGCAAAATGTTGTTATATGACAGGTCATGATTGCTTATTTTGTGGTTTTCATAAGAAATTAAGGTTACTATGGATAAAAAGTTTTAATATACATATATTTAAAAGTACTAAAGTTGATAAGGGTAACAACTTTGTACGCAAAATATACAAGAAAAATAAGATTATAGTTTTGGTAAGCAAAGTTAGGAATGAAGCTGTGTTTTTGTTAAAGGAAAAAGAATAATTAAATCTGTACTAAAGTAGAATGACAGACTGTTTTAGAATGAAAAAGGAGAATGAAGGACAAAAAAAATGAATGAACATAGAAAGCTTGAAGAGGGAGAAAGAGAAAGTGAGAATGCATGAATATCTTGTGTGTCCAAGCTGTCTAGAACAGAATACATTTATTATAATAGTTTTAAAAATGAGCCTTGATATTAAAAGTACAGTGGACAAAACCAGAAATTGGTCTTCTCTCTTAAAACAACAAAGCTTTCTTGGAGCACTGGTCTGCTCTTGTAAGAGATTATGGAAGACTTTACCTTTAAGTTAATCTATGTAGAAAGCAAAGATTTTGTGTTTTAGTAAAATAACTTCCTGTGTTTCCTATGGTCTCTATCAGTTGATTACTTAGGAAAACTGAGTCTTCTCACTATGTGACTTTCTGTATTTGCCTTAAGAATCTTTTAATAATTACTTTGGATAACTAAGTGTTGTTTCATAATGACCTGTGATCTTATTTAATCAAATGATTTAAATTTTTTGACCTCAAGCTAACTTTGGGATGTTCCAGAGGGCCACAGAAAATCTCATCTGTTCTTTCTTTCTCCTTTTAAAAACAGAGATGTCAAAGTAATTAGGCTAATTTGACATGTTAAATTGCATAGGAATCATTTGTCAAATAAAGACAATGTTTAATCTTCTTTGAGTTATATTTGTATGAATATATTAACAAATGTTCCAGAAGTTGTACATAATTTCTAAAAATCTGGTATGTCTTGGTATGATGTTATCAGTAATAATTCTAGTTAGTATCTTAAAATGTTGTATTGTCACAGAAATAACCAAATTTCCAGATCAAGTGCATTATAATGAACTCTTATCAGATGTTTAACCACGGCTAGTTTAAAGTCTTGTCATTCACAGATAGTTAATTGTTTTACCCTGTTACTTTCTTTCCTAAGAGCTTTTGTAAGCAACTATAAATATGAAGTGTTTTATCTTCAAAAAGATTCATGGAAAGGACTCTGACACACACAGGTTTCTGATAACTTCAAGATCATACCACTGGGCCGGGTAAGAATATTTCAGAATTCTAATGAAAAGATTGATTGGTTCACAGAAGTGCTAACTCAACATCAAGCAGAACAAGAATTAATTACATGGGACTAAATAACTGATGAAGAATTCTTTTTAGGGCCTTTCTATTTAAAACACTGCTGATTCTTTAATATTCTGTTTCTCAGATTTAAGAGAAGTTTTTCTCTTAAACTATCCATAGCTTAGAGCAATTTGGTAAATTATACTTTTGTAAACAGAATTGAAGCATTTATCTTTTTTTCCTGGATCACTCCAGAAACCATTAGTGAGTATTCTTATTTTCATAGTGATATAAATATTTGGGTAAGTTCAGTAAGAATCTGTTCTTTTTGTAACACAACTGGAAACATCAGTTATATTACCAAGGCTTCGACTGGAATGCCATGGTTCAGAATGTGCATAGAATCAGACATAATCAGACAGTTTTAAAAAACACATTGACTTTTTGGTGCCAATACTTGGAAAAAACTGGCTTGATACCTTATATACACAGTTTCCTTGCAGATGAGTAAGAAATGTCACTTCCTGGCAAGCCCAGGAGCTTCAGAATATTTGGGGGATCTCTAGAAAAGAAAGGAATTTACCTGACTCTATAGGTATTGCAGGCAAAATCTGATGGCAAGCCTTTGGCATGCATTCCTAACCTGGGGCTGCCAATAAAGGGCCAATCTGAAAATCCTTATTAAAAGTTCCAGCAAAGCAGACTTATAAAAGGGCCTATATGATTAATCATTATTCTTGCTGAACTTTTATGCAAATAACCAAGCCAAGTTTAATGAGACTAGACTTTTGCGAACAAATTGGTCTTACTGTGATTATCTCTGATAGAAATCAGGGTGACTGCAGAGAGAAACATACTGTACTTCATTATTAAACTGTAACGCACCCCTGCAGACAGCAGATTCTAGCCTTGTTCTTTATCTCTCTCTGAGGTTTTGTTATTTACCTGTAATCTGGTCTAGATCCTGTATTCTTCTAATTTCTTCCAATCTCTGTCTATAGTTCTCCAAACTAGTATTTCCAATTTTTCTCCTACCCTCCTGGCTTGAAATCACTAAAACATAAAACATTTAACTGCCCTTTTCCTGACATCCTAATAAGCTGAAGCTGAACAACTTGACGTAAACAGCAGAGATTCACGACAGCTCATCTATGGACAATTTTCATGCCTATTGCTGTGCGGGCCACACACTTAAAACTAGAGACATTCAAATTGCAAAAAATGCTTTGAGCCCAACATCTAGAGCTCTTGACTAGCAGCCCTTAGGATTCAGAAATTAGTATACAGACTATTTCTACCATTAACTTTTGTTTTTCTTTTGTTTCCATAGAAATGTCTCTTATTAATTATCTAGAGGCTGAACTTTGATGAGAACTCACCTACAATATCTCCTGAAATGAGAAACAACTGCTTAATTGAATTGACCTATTCTCAGCACTAACGATTTGATACACTGCAATGTACTTAAATTTGCTCATTTGTACTTGTTCCAATTTATGTTTTTCTCTTCCTTTGCCCATCTCTTATCTCACAATCTCTAATCCAAATATATTCAAAGCTACCAACTTGGCGAGTTCTAAGCCACCATTTGTGTTGCAGTTTCTCCCACATTGTGTGCTGCATGTGTTACTAAACTTGTTTTTCTCTTATTACTCCTCTGTCTTTTGTTATGGGGTGTGTCTCAACTAAAAACTCATGAGGGTTGAGAAAAAAATTACTTTTCCTCCCTGACAGTACTTAACACAGAAATGGCCATCACTATTCAATTTTGTCTCCTGAACAAAACAAACAGAAAACACAGACATCTCCCATCCCATTTTCCCCACTACCCACAAAACCTCAACAGCAAATAAAACATAACTTAATCACAATATCACCTGAGGAAAACAGATTTTACATAAGCACATTACTAATATTTTCTTGACACGTGACAGATACTTTCAGGTTATGTCTATTTGTACATTAGGTAAAAAATTATACAGAAATATGAATATGATTGAAATGCCTAAGAAAAACTTATTTTAGCCAAACTATTTGGCTATGTCTTACCTCTTTCTGTAGAATTTCTTCTCGAACTTGAGAAACTACAAGAGACTCTTGTTTACTCTGCAGCTCATTAACTTGACTTTGGAAATGTTTTATAAGTACCTAGGAAATTGTTAGAAGTACTGAGTTAATAATGCTCCTCCTTGAAGACTATCTGAAAAATATAAGCAAGCAAACTCATAAAAGGGAACTCTCATATACTGTTGGTGGGAATGTAAGTTAGTATAATCACTATGGAAAAAACTAGAGATTTCTCAAAAAACTAAAAATAGAATTACATATTATCCAGCAATCCCACTACTGGGTATCTATCCAAAGGAAAAGAAATCTGTATATCAAAGGGATACCTGGCACTTGCATGCTTATTGCAGCACTATTCACAATAGCAAAGACATAGAATCAACCTAAGTTCTCATCAACAGATGATGAAAAGAAATGTGACACAATTGAATACAATTCAGCCTTAAATAAGAAGGAAATAATCCCATATGCAGTGAAATGCATGGAACTGAAGGTCATTATGTTAAGTAAGCTAGGCACAGAAAAATACTGCATGTTCTCACTCATATATGAGAGCTAAAAAATTTGACCTCATGAACACAGAGAATAGAATAGATACCACAGATGGGAGAAGGGGATTGGGAAGGATGAAAAGAGGTTGGTTATGGGTACACGCACACAGTTAGATAGATGAATTAAGTTCTAATGTTTGATAGCAAACCAGAGTGACTGTACTTAGCAACAATATTATGTGTATTTCAAAGTAACGAGAAGACAGGGCTTAAAGGATAACCAAGACATAAAAATCATGAACACTCAAGGTGATAGAAATCCCAATTACCCTGACTTATTACACATTCTTTGCATGTAGCAAACACATGTATCCCATAAATATCTAAATCATTACATATCAATAAGAGGGGGGAAACAAACATGAATAATTTTCATCACTAGAAAAAGTCCTTTTAAAATAAAGCTCTATAAAGTCTATGCATTTGGAAAAAGACAATATTATCTTTATACTATGGTTAAGTACGATAGTTTTTATGTAAGAACTATTGATTAAAATAACACAAGCCTCATAGTATCTGTGAAATGTCAACCTCCTATTTTTAGGTAAACTGAAATACATGAATAGATACTTCCATCAAGAAACCAGGAGAAATTAGGAAAAATGCATATATCTCTAACTCTGTACTTTTTGCCATCGGACTATGCTGATTTCTCTTTAACTCAATTTTACAATATTACATTTATAACTCTGAGAAAATAACATTTATGGCACTATGGCATCATGATACTACTTTTCCCACCTCTCCCCAGACTATTCCTTACTACAACATCATTGATAGAATGCTTATAGTTGCCCTCTGACACCCTATTCCTACAGGGTATAAGGCCAGAGAGGTTCTCTGTAAGGCTGTATGGATTGTTACTTTCGAAAGGCACTTTAAGTATTTTTCATTAAAGCAGTCAGTCCTTTTTTCCTCAGCGATCTGAAGTTAAGTTACAGACCTGATTACATTTCACCCCTAAATACTTCAAATGCCACTTTCGGAAGCCAAAGTGGCCAGATAATTTGAAGTCACTCGTTCAAGACCAGTCTGTCCAACATGGTAAAACCCCGTCTCAGAGCTAAAAACACAAAAATTAGCTGGATGTAGTGGCGCACACCTGTAATCCCAACTACTCGGGAGGGCAGAGGTTGCAGTAAGCCAAGATGGGTGACAGAGTGAAAGACTGTCTCAAACAAACAAAACCTTCAAATGCTTCAACATACATCTCTTTAGAATAAGGGCATTTTCCACAAAATCGCAACATTTTACACCTAAGAAAATTTATAATAATTTCTTAGTATCTAATAGCCAGTTCATATTCAAACTTCCCCAATTTTGGAATTTATTTTTAATTAAAATGGTATTAAATAATTATACGTGGTGAGAATTCTTGACGTTTTTTTCCTTGAGCTTCTTTCTTAAAATTGAAGCCTATAGACAAGACGAACACAATAAACATTCACGTATTTTTCAACTTAAACCAAAAGGTGGCAGATGGATTAAAAAAAAAAAAAGGTGGCTGATCTGCCACCTTTTCGTTTTCTTGGATATACCATTTGAAAGTAAATTGTAGATAAAAGTCCTATTTTAATGCTATTTTTACAAGCAACTAACAGTACAGAAAATAGGCCACATGGTCATGCTCAAAGATATTCCAAGTAGCTATAGGTATTATTCAAAAAGGAAGACACATTTGAGGAAATGCTGATGAGTTGGCAGCATTCCTTACAGGAATTCTTAGAAGACTATGCTGAATCAGAGCGAGAGCTGTGTATTTCTCTGTTCACTATTTTATCCCAGTTCTTGATGGTCTTTGATCTGAATCATTATTTGTTCAATAAATAAAACATCACGGAGCAGGAAGAATGCCTTAAGATAACTGTCAGATAGGACTTGGGGACTTGGTTCAACATCCAAGTTCAAGTACTAGGGTCCCAATCATGTTAGATATATACCTTACAACCTGTGATAATGTATTTAGAGAAAGACTTTTGAGAAGTATAGGGACAGAACTGTAAAAACATGTATTTACATGGCATAGTTTTAAAGTAGAAAAATTAAATATATAGCAATGGTATTATCTTCTTTAAAAAGAAATCAAGTCAATAATAGTTTTCCATTTCTATCACCAAGCTGAAAAAGTTAACATTTCGAAATTAAACAATGTTAACTTTAATCTCATTAAAGTCCAAACAAGTTTATTCAAGTCAAAAGATAAAACAGATTTGTCACATACCTCTTGAGTTGCTATTTTACGATTCAGTTCTGCTACTTTGGAAGAAGAATTTTCTACTGCATTTTGGCAAAGGAGTTTCTCTATTTCCCTCTGATGAGATGCTTTGAGGGATGCAATGTGTGCTGCACTATCTTCCTTGACCCTACAGAGCAAATGAAAGAAAACCACACATAGAAGTGGCTCTTCAATCTCTAATTCAGAGTTAGCACAAAAACAGTGTAAGAAACCTGGAAATTAAGCAAAGGGAAAAAGAGCACTAATATTAACTGCACTATGATAGGTGCTTTGTACATTATCATCTATGAGTTCTTATGACCAATCCATGAGCTCGTTATTATTTACTGAATTTTATAAGGGCAAACTTGATGAAATAGTGACATATCTCTACTTTATCCCCAGCCTGAGGCTACACTTTCTGAGAGAATCTAAGGTCCCAAAATAACTGTTTGAATTTAAAGCAAAGCACCTGACATTTGATCTTTGAAGATAAAATCAGATTTCTTGCCCAGATGCGTCTTTGGAAAATCACGGCTGTTCCCTTTAGAATCTTCAATGCCTTGTGTCTAGGCAGCATTAACCAATTTTTGATCCATGCATGAGACTTCAGGGCTAGTTGCAGTTTTAAAAATGAGACAATCTTTACATTTATTCTCAGGACATATTATGCTTGTAATATGCAATTAATTAATTTAGACTGTAAGTGTGACAGACTATTCATTTGTCTTTGTGATAAAATTTATGTATTCAGAGGCAGTTCAGTAAATGGTAAAATCATAAACAAAGATATACTTCCTACAGATAAACATTTTCTCTCTTATTGGAAAGACTCTGAAAATAATAGGATTTAACTTAAAGCATATATTTTATTAAACTGCTCTTGCTACATATTAATATGGTGCTTCCCAACTATAGACAAATTTATCCATTGCTTATTTCACCAGATGAATATTTCTCCATGGAAAGTGTGAATAGGGTCCTAGGAAAAGCATAAAAACCTAATTAAAGCATAAAAACCTAAATTAAAGCACATATAACTGAATGATAGTAAAAAGTCTAAATCTGGGACTAGAAAAGTTTATTACTTCTCAGGCCCAGACTTATCTAAGAAACAGATTGACAATATTAACAAATTTTAAATGATGTACAGGAAATTTTATTGGAAAACCTGAATTTTAAATTCTTTCCTGGAAAGAATATGATTCTTCTTAAACATAGTTTCATGCTACTATAATAATATTTAGGACTGAAGAAACAAGGTTTCCATTTGGTAGCAATATGACTGCCGTATGGTAACAACACGACTCCACGACTGCCATGGCTGCCAGTTAATAAGCATTTTTTGGGTGCTTCCCATGCTCATTCTGCTCCTACAGCAGATTGCTGTGAGGATGCAAAAAAGGCACAATCTTATACCGGTTCTCAGGGAACTACAAGGCTGTGTATGATTAGTGCTTCCTTAGTACATATTAATAAGTTGTGTAGGAGTCGGGGATAGAAGAAGGCAATTTCCTGGGAAGTTCCAAGAAATGTTTTATGAAAGTAGGACTTATAACAAGAATGAGCAAAAGGCATGAGAAAATGTGACATATTAGGTAAGTAGAGTAGTATTAGAATAGTGATGGGACTTAAGATGCCAGGTGAGAAATTTAGTCTTGATACTGAAGCAAGTTGGGAGTCACTGGAGAGCAGAGTGACTCAAATACAGGAGTATTTAAATACTAATGATTTTTAAGCAAAATGACTGGGAAAGGTAAAAAAAAAACTGGAGTGGGAAAATTGTGTAATGGTGGCACTGGTTTATTAAAGTAAGGAAGAAAGAGAAATGGGAAACATACCCAAGGAATAACAGATTAAGCTGGCCTGGTAGTTAAAATAAATATAGACAGCGAAGGGGAGTTTGGGAGGGGGAATTAGTTTACAGGCTAAAAAAAAAAAAAAAGGGAACTTGAGGTATTGGTGATTCCAAGAGAAGCAATCCAATAAATAGTTTTAGGTTTCACATCTGAACTCAGCAAAGAGAACAAGTCTTTAAAAGTAAATCTAGAAGTCATGGTTCATAGAAACAGTAAGAATAGGTAAGTTTAGCAATGGAGAAAGAACAGAATAAACAGAAAACCAAGAGCTGAACACTGGTAGAAAGCCAGATTTTTGGGGATGGAGAAGAAAGAAGGGTCAGAAGTCAGTAAAAGAAACAGAAAAGGAGTTTTGACCAGAGCTGCCAACTCATGGAGGTTAAAGGAGCAAACAGTTTCAGGAGAAGTAGTGTGGTCAACACTGTTGAAGAAAATGAGGATGGAGAAAATGCCACTGGACTGGGAAACCTCATTATTGAGACCAGGTTTAAAAGGAGTGATGATAAGAGCCATATTTAAGAGAAAGTGAGATAGAAATAAAAGAAAAGATTACTTGTGAAAAATGGGCACTGAAAGACAGGGGATTGGAACTCGGTGGGGAGAAAAAAAGATCTGAGGATGTCAAAAGACTCAGAGGAAAGAGACAGTGGATAGCAACTGGAGATGGTGAGAAGGAAATGGATGAGTTTAAAGTTCCTTAAAGCATGAATGGATATGATCACAAGGTCAATTTGAAGTTATTTTTAAAAAGAGGACCTTTTCCTTCTAGACTACCAACTAGTTTTAACAACAGTTGTTTTCTGAAAGCAATCTGCCTATAGCAATAATAAACTATGACATTCTTTTGCTAGAAGAGCTCAGTGAATCAGCTTGTTAACACCATTTGGGTACGTGCCAAAAGGCAAGACTGGTGAGCCCAAGGACACAATTTGGGTTGACACAGAGGTTCAGATTCATCAGATTTTGGGCTACCAGCAGGTAGAAGACCCTCTCCTGAAACATATGTGCTCAGCAATGTAATATATTAATATTCACTTATGAATTCAGTTCAGTGTCAAACTAATTATCTGGAGGAAATGTATAATTTTTCAATTTTGTTTTTATTTTTCTAACTATTTGTAAACCATTTAACATTTTACCTTCTCATGGAGTTTTCAAATTCATTCAGTGCTGCTTCAGATTTCATCTTCAGCTCATTCTTCTCTGAAATTAATCCTTCTAGCTCAGTTTTTAATCTGTAGTTTTCTTCTAAAACTTCTGAAACATGGGAATCAGTGAAAGTATGTGGTTGGTAAAGCTTGCTATCCAGGGTTCCAGGGAAGGAGTTAGCATTCCCTTTACTTGAGTGCAAAACATCTTTCTTTGCCCTTTTGGCAGACATTTCCTCTCTGCCCTTAGAGTTCTGATTAGATAGCATCATTCTTCTTTCTTTCTGAAGCCTCTCCACAGTTTTTGAAAGGTCTTGTATTTCTCTCTTTTTTGCAGCCAGTTCTTCATTGAGTCTTACCAGTTTAGCTTTAGCATTAGCCTGCTCCACCTGAAATTCTATAGACTGAAGATCTTTATCATCTTTACCATTTTTCTTGACGTCTAATTCAGCATTCTGGTGTTTAAGAACGTCTATTTCAGCTTCAAGGTTTCTTACAGTGATCTGATGGGCTTCCTTAATGTCATCAAGTTCCTTCTCTAGTGCTTTAATTCTGGGAGAGTCATGTTGATTCAATTTGCAAGCAAGGAGCTGCTCCTGCTGCTCTAATCTTTGTTCATACTGAATCTGAAGGAAAGAATCCATGTAATGCCAAACACCTGTTAAACATTTCATTAGTTGCTGAAGCCCTGCATACCACTGGGTCCTACCTAATCCTCTATTCAGGTACCCATTATATATTCTGATGTCTACAATTCTGTGTTTCTTGAATGAGTCAAATGTACTGAAGTCCTATTCTTTCAGGGCATAACATTATATATTCTTGATATATGTTATGTAATTTAATAATTGATATATTGCTTCCTAAATATTAACTTATATTCTTACACACACCAAAATTTATTTTAAACCTCACAACAAAACTTATTATTATGCAGACTTCTCCATGCAAACTGTCAACACACTCTTTGAGGATAAACAGTAAAGCAACTGGGGGTACGGAAGTCTTTGGCAAACCACACATTTTCAACCTTCTAACATCAACTTATTAACTGCATAGAGACTAAAATGGCCTGGAATTTGTATACTGGAGCTTTAATATTTTGTCTAGTATTTAGCAAATGAAATAAAATCTCCTGTGGAGGGAGGCACCAGCAGTGTTTGGTCATACATTCAATGGATATTTACCGAGCTATGACATTATGCCAGGCAATATGCAGGTTCCAGAGACAAAAAGACTCAGTTCTTGTCTTCAAATAGCTCACAGCTTGGTGAGGAGAGCAACATGGCAGCAGCTACGATGTCCCATGATAAGTGCAATAACAGTCCCATGAACATAGTGCAGAGGCGGCGAGGCGGCCCTAAGTGTCTGGAGGCCTGACAGAAGATGGGAAGACTGCACAGAGACAGCACATTTACGTTCAGTCTTGAGAGATGAGTGTAAATTTGGGGTTAGGTGGAGTCAGGGATGTTTTGGAAGTAGGAGCAGCATATGCACAACTGATTGAATGCTTGGTATATACAGGGAATCAGAAATGAAGGGGGGAAAGGCAAGTAGTGAGCAAAGGCAGGAGTGGGATGGGGCAGAGGACTGCAAAAAGAAACAGGGTGTTTAAACTTAGATATATAAAAAGGGAGTAGGGGGTTGGAATTTACGCCTGAGAGTCTTACTTGGTTGGTGGAACACTAATAAATAATCATTAATTGTTTGCTAGACTCTAGGCGTGTTATAAGTGATATATATATATATATGTGTGTGTGTGTGTCTGTGTATATATTTATGTCTGAATATATATATATATATATATATATATGTATATGCCTGTGTCTATGTGTATGTATATGTGTAAAAGAGGGTGGAATAGAAGAAACCCAACATCCTTGATGTGACTTTAATTACCATTCACTGTATTTCCAGGTTATGAATCTTCTATTGTTTCTGGAATCTAATGTTTTTCATTTGTTGCTTTTCTCAGGATAAAAATCTGTATGGAATGAGATAAGCTTCCTAGAAGCAGTGTGGTGTAAGGGTTGGGATACACACACACACACACTCTGACAATCTTCCCAATATCCCATGAATTAGGAATTAATTAATTATTAAGTATCTACTCTGTGCCAGAGACTTCGCTGAATGATGGAATACAATGGTATATTTTATTCTGAATACAATCAGAACAATCCCAGCCATCATAAAGTCCAAAAGCTAGATGGGGAGAAAGAACAATAATGACCCAATCAAAATGGCTACAATCATGGTGAATGCCAGCAAGCAGTAGTGCGTTGGACCGAGAGGGCCCAGATCTGAATGATAGGAAGAACGTCACTATGAAAGAGGGGAGGGTAGAACATACCAGTCAGAAGCAACAGAGTAGACAAATTTCTGTGCCTGGAGGAAACATGAGAAGCAGGAGAGACAGAAAGGCATGACTAGAGACAGAAAGTACTTTGTGAGAGAACACTGGAGTGAAAGGAAAGATCTGGCCATCTGTGGATAAATACACCATTTATGTATCCAAAGAGCAAGAAGAAATTGTGAAAGGGGTATCAACAAAGGCAGGTGGGTGTGTACAGAAGTCAGAGAAATATGAAAATGTAATTTTGGCTTTCTGCTCAAGACTTAGAAGATGGGGCAAAGTGGATGTATGTAGACTAGTCAAGAGGTTATGCAGTGATCCACGCCACTTGTTATTAATGATTGTAGTATTGTGATATGCTGATGAAAAGGAACAGTGGAAGTGAAAGATATTTAGAGTAAAAGTTGATAATTGGCAATAAGTCACTTATTATTTCTTTTAAATGTGAGGAAACTGAGGCTCAGAGACGTTAATTGGCGAGCACAAAGTCATGAAGCTACCATGGTATAAGTAGGCCTAGACTGAAGGTTGGTTTCCCTCTAACACTTGTGCCATTTACATTAAGCTGTGGTCTCTGACATATAGGGGGGAGGGTCTCTTAAAAGTAGACAGGTGGTATGGGTCCGGGCAAGATGCGCTTGATGAAGGGCCGGTGTGAATGCTTAGGAAAATGGAAGAAGGAATTGATTAGCCACATGCATAGGCTTGCCGAGTGGCACTAAAAGAATTCATGAGACTAGATACCCATATACCTGTGCAGTCTCTCTCTCACAACTGAGTAATCTTCTTCAGAGGCACAAAGCAGTGTGACAAGAAGTGGAGGAGATGGATGCACCATAGGCACTGAGACGGGATGTTAAGGGTGGTTGAAAACTGGGTGTCTAAAGGAGTGCACATGAGAATTTAGTATGGTGAGAGAAGTAAATAGGCAGGGGCTGAGAGATTTGAAAAAGTGGGTGGAATAAAAGAAACCCAACCTCCTTGATGTGACCTCAATTATCAGGTCACTGTATTTCCAGGTTAACCTTTTGTTTTTGGAATCTAATGTTCTTTCATTTGCTGCTTTTCTGAGGATCGACATCTGTGGGGAATGAGAGGAGCTTCCTGGAAGGAGTGTGGTGTAAGGGATGGTACCAGATGCCTTGGGCTTGAGACCTCTTACTCTGTCCACTCACCAGCAGTGGAACCTTGGACAAAGTGGTTGAACTGTGAACATCTCAGCTCCCTCATCTGCTAAATAGTGTTAACAATATCTACTCCTCACAGGTGATTGGAAGGTTTATGCAAGATGAACAGAGATATTTATGAAAGTATCTAGCATGAATTCCTGACAGAAACCATGTGCTCAACAAATTTTTAACAATAATCTACAACTGTTATTTGTCTACAAAAAAATTTTTTTAAGTGAATTAAATATCATCCCCTATTTCATACTCGGTGTGTTCAAGCACTTGCATTTTCTGATTCATTCCTATTTCACAAAATAGTGGAAAACTCAGACAGGAAGACATTTCTGGAAGATGCTCCCCTACCTGCTGTTCCGTCCCCTAAAATGTATACTTCTTTCTTATTCCCTTACCCTTCTCTAGATAAATTTCAGTGAAAATATTTTCAATCATGGTAATTTCTTTTTTCCTTTTGTACTGAATACGTATCAGATGTGTTTTACTCTGCATTTTCGTGACTTAATTTCCACTAATTCTAATATTGAGAGAGGTGATGTAAATATTATCCTGTGCTTGATTACTCTGTCAGAAATAAAAAGAAAAGTTGCTGAAAGAGGATACCAAAATAGGATGGACTTGGTTTCTGTTGCACCTACTGATACCAGTGGTAAAGGTTTCATGGGAAAGAATGTTTATAGCTATTTGTTAAAGTGAGATCCTAAGAAGTGCTTGCCCTATGGTCTATCTCTGACCTTTATCTCTGAGGCTACTTTGTACTTACCTTCATTTTCTGAAACTGTTGTTCCATGGTACGAAGGCTTTTCTTTGCATCTTCATCTTTGCCCTCCAGATCAGCTTCTAGCTTTTTAATCCTTTTTTCCATAAATTCCACTGTATTTTTATCCACTGTATCACCAGCTGCTGATGCAGCCAATATTAAAGCAGGTAAAGAATTGGGATATCTTCTCTTTAGAATCCCTTCCATTTCCTTAACCTATTAAAACATATTTTCCACCAAAAAAATCTTAGATTGAATAAATGAATTCAGTAAAGTTTCAGGAAACAACAGTCAGAAATCAGCAGCATTTCCACATACCAGTAACAATCCGCAGAGGACCAAATCAAGAACTACCTAGGAATACACTTAACCAAGGAGGTGAAGGATGTTTACCAGGAGAACTATAAAACACTGATAAAGAAAACTGTGACACAAACAAATGGAAAAACATCCCATGCGCACAGATTGGAACGATTTGTATACTTAAAATGACCATACTGCCTAAAGCAATCTACAAATTCAATTGAATCCCAATCAAATTACAGAAGTCATTCTTCACAGAATTAGAAAAACCAATCTCACAATTTATATGGAACCAAAAAAAGAGGCCAAATAGTCAAAGCAATCCTAAACAAAATGAACAAAGCTGGAGGTATCACATTACCTGACTTCAAACTGTACAAGGCTATAGCAGCCAAAACAGCATGGTACTGATAAACATAGACACATAGATCAATGGAAAGAACAGAGAACCCAGAAATTAAGCCACACGCCTATAATCAACTCATCTTGGACAATGTCAACAAAAATATACACTTGGGAAAGGATACCCTATTCAATAAATGGTGCTAGGAAAATTGGATAGTCATGTACAAAAGAATGAAACTGAACTCATACCTCTCACCTTATACAAAAAGAAACTCAAGATGCATTAAAGATTAAGACCTGAAACTACAAAAATCCTAGAAAAAATTCTAAGAAAAACTCTCCTGAACACTGGCCCAGGCAAAGGATTTATGACCAAGTCCCCAAAAGCAAACGTAACAAACCAAAAATGAACAAATGGGACTTAATTAAATAACCCCATTAAAAAATGGGCAAAGGACATGAACAGACATTTTTTCAAAAGACGTACAAGTGGCCAAAGACCCATATGAAAAAATGCTCAACATCACTAATCACCAAAGAAATGCAAATTAAAACCACAATGAGGTACTATCTTACATCACTCAGAAGGGTTATTATCAAAAAGTTAATAAACAGCAGATGTTAGCGAGGATGTGGAATAAAGAGAATGCCTGTATACTGTTGGTGGGAGTATAAGTTAGTACAACCATTATGGAAAATAGTGTGGAGATTTCTGAATAATTAAAAGGAGAACCATTTGATCCAGCAACTCCACTACTAGGATTGAAAGGAAGATAAATTGTATCAGAAGACACACACACACAAATTCATCCACAGAAGAGAACAAAAGCATGTTTTGAAGCAATATGGATGGAACTGGAGGCCATTATCCTAAGTGAAATAACTCAGAAAGTAAAATTCCACATGTTCTCACTTGTAAGTGGGAGCTAAACAATGAATACACATGTATATACAGACTGGAATAACAGACACTGGAGACTCTAAAAGGTGGCAGGGTGGGAGTGTATAAGAACTGAAAAATTCTCTACCAGGTACAATGTTCATTATTTGGGTAATGGCTAACTAAAAGGCCAGACTTCACCACTATGCAATATATGCATGCAACAAATGTGCACTTGTACCCTCTAAATCTATAAAAATGAAACACAATTTCTGAAACATATATAAGGTCACAAATACATGTAAAATGAAGCAATTTAAACTTAGATTATGCTACGTCTTGTCAAAATTTCAGAGATATTTATAGCATGTCTCCAGATAGAATCAAATGCATAGAAGCACAAATTAATTTAAAATTTTACATTCCTAGATTATCTGATGAAAAAATCTTAAAGTATACTCTCTAATTACCTATTGGTTTATTTACATAAATTATTTTACATTCATTAGAAATATATCTTCAGGGCCGGGTGTGATGGCTCATGCCTGTAATCCCAGCACTTTGGGCGGGTGGATCACTTGATGTCAGGAGTTCCAGACCAGCCATGGCCAACATGGTGACACCCTGTCTCTACTAAAAAAATACAAAATTTAGCCAGGTGTAGTGGTACACACCTGGTCCCAGCTACGCAGGAGGCTGAGGTGGGAGAATTGCTTGAACCCAGGAGGCAGAGGTAGCAGTGAGCCAAGATCACGTCACTGCACTCCAGCCTGAGTGGCAGAGTGAGACCCTGTCTCAAAAAAAAAAAAGAATAAAAAGAAGTATGTCTTCAGACTTTCAATTAGTAATAACTAGTCCTCTTAAGTTCAAAGCTCTCCCCCTTCTCTTTTTTCCAGACTTCCTCATACGATAGTGCTTCTATACTCTACTGATTGAAAAATTACTTATATGCACATGAGTGTGTAAACTTTTGGCAATAAACATTCAGCTTCCTGAGCACCTAACTCTGCCTGCAGCTCTACTCCATCCCAATCTCCCCAAAGGCCCCCGTCCAAATAAAGTTTAATCTACTTTAAAATGATTTCTTTTAATTGGAAAGTAAGTAGGATTAGATAACATTTAATGAAGTCTTCATAAAGGACTGGATACTTTTAGTCTAAAAAACGACATATTATACAATGAAAGAAACACACCAGGGTCCATAGAAATGACAGCTTATTATACATGCCTGTGTGTATACCTGCTTTTAAAAACTATTATAGTGAAGATATCCTTGAAAAACATACAAACACTAAGTTCTTTGTTGAACTGTTTTCTAGCCTATGAGCATGCAACGAACTAGCACCTGAGAAGCTGTCTAGTGTCACAGTTAAGAGCATTTTTGGTTAGACTGTGCCACCAGCTTTAGGATCCTATGTCAACTAATCCCTCGATTTAAATCTCTCTTGCCTCGTGGGCAAGATTGGGATGGTAACAGTAGCAATTTCAAAGGGTTGATACAACTGAGGATCAAATGACTTTCATCTTGGTAAGCACTTAAGAGAACCCAGTATACAGAGAGGACTTGGTAAGTACGTGTTAACTTTTATGATGATTTCAACTCCCAAGGCAAGATGGTTTGCTGGTGTTCAAAATCCTGTTCATATTAGGTATGTAAGGGGCATATGATTTGCAAAGTGATTATGAATATTTGCATTTGTGAAAACTGCTTGCACATTTACTGGTATGTCATAAATTGGGATATATCCATCTACAAATATTAATAATTTCTTTCACCTGAAAAATTCAAAGCTTTGTTTCCTCTGATATTAGTTAACTTGAGTTAGTTGTAGGTATATGAAAATACATGTATACATACCAACACTACATATATTAAAAAGAGAACTAGATTTTAAAGAATTTAACGTTTTAAATTAATGTATTCATTTTAAAAATTTAAGAAATATTTTCAATCTAGTTTTGATATCTTGAAATATATATTACTTTTTTTGGGAAAAATAAAATTTTATTTGTGTCTTCTTTAATTTTGCTTTTTAGTATTATTCTTTGGTCAATAGTATCAGTCTGGTATACGAAGTAATTTTTTTTTTAATTCTCACTGAAAAACTATAAAATATTCCATTAAATAAAAAAAAGCACAAATGCAATCTGAAATTTTCATTACAATATGCATCTAATTATCCCCATTTTTACTTATATGCTATTTAAAAAGAGATATTTTATTTATAATTAGTCTACTTAAGAATATTGCTCCATAATTATAACAATGTATTGTGATATACTATGATTACAATATACATATTAAGGTTTAAAATATTGAGATAAAAATGCTCATGGAAACTAAGTAAGATCTGAAATGTGCATGCAGCAATCAAACTACATAGAAAACTATTTTAGAGAAATATAATCTAAGATGATGAACCAATGTTTAATAAAAGTACTAATAAAAGAGGGAGGTTACTTTTATAATGTGGTATATTTCTGGCCAATATGAATTCAATTCTACATTTCTCTTAAAATACATCATCTAATAAAAAAGCAGTTCCTTTGGTCTTTTTTCTCTTCCACTTTGGATGGCTTTTTAAATTGGCTATCTAAATCTTGAGCATTGAAGAAAATCCAGGCAATCCCAAACTATACTCACTTTAGAATATTTCTAGCTCTTTTTTTTAAATCATTATTTACTTTTTTCTTTTTTTTGAGATGGAGTCTTGCTCCATCACCCAGGTGGAGGTGCAGTGGCGTGATCTGAGCTCACTCCAACTTCCATCTCTGGGTTCAAGCAATTCTCTTGCCTCAGCCTCCCGAGTAGCTAGGATTACAGGTGTGTGCCACAATGCCCAGCTAACACCATGCCTGGCTAATTTTTCTATATTTTAGTACAGAGGGGGTTTCACCATGTTGGCCAGCCTGGTCTCAAACTTCTGGCCTCAAGCGATTCTCCTGTCTCAGCCTCCCAAAGTGTTGGGATTACAGGCGTTAGCCACTACGCCTGGCCGTATTATTTCTAGTTCTTCATACCACATTTGGCTGATCCTTTCTTGGCCCTCAACCAATCTACTCAGTCATACCTTTTCATATAAAAATAGTTCTTGTAAAAGTAATAAAGTTAATTCTTTGCTTAGTTTTCCTTCTTCTCATAAAACTGGGATAATAATTAGCTCAGTGATGACCTCACAGTTTCAGATTTATGATGGAATAATACCCGTATGTTTAAGTATTATGACTTGACTACAGAATCATGCTCCCTTATGAACAAGGCTGGCAATTCATATTTTGTTTTAAAATATTTAGTTATGAATACAAATACCATATTATAGTGTTTTAAAAACAGAAGGAAAAAATAATAATCCTGCCTCCTGAAACAAATACTTAAATTAAAAAATCTTTATTCTGGTAAGTTTCACTTCATGACTTTAGTAAAGGTCTCCCACATTGACCACAGAATGAGTATTTCTAAGCCTCAACAGTAAGAAAGAGCTCAAGATAATGGCCACCTCTTTGGGAGGCTGAATGTTCTGTTTACAAGGTGTTTTGCAACATTTCCCAAGCATTACCAGCATGTTCCCAACTCAGGGATCTCCCTCCTGTACTCCTCTCTCAGCTGTCTATGGGCAGGAAGAGAAATCCTAACTCTATATGCAGAGTTTCAAAATTCTACTTCCTTCTTCCTAGATGTCTAAAAGAGCTAGGGTACCAAATTACCTTTTATCAATAGATCTGCCATCTTATAAATGAGGCACATTGGTCTAAAAATTCTGTAATTATAAAGCTGTGGGTATATAAAATGATGTTATTACTTTTATTAATGTAAATACTCTAAAAAAAAAATTTCCAGGTTGACTCCATCTCGTGAGAACTCCTGAAACAAAAGAGAAAACTAAAATGCCCTGTACATAAAATATGCTCATGAAAATTTACCCTGAACACATACTTGTCGCTCTAGATCCTGAATTTTTTTGGCATCTGCTGCTTTATCTTTTAAGCGTATCTTCTGCTGAATAGATGGATTCCCAGATTCAGTTTTCAGTTTCTCAATCTGCCAACAAATAAATAACATGTTAAGAAGCATATTTAAACGTTAACAGAAAAGCTCCAGGAGGGAAGCATAGTGTTAGTTCATTCATTCATTCATAAATTCCTCAGCACAATTTAGGGAATTAATTCCTCAAATTCTCTGGGGTCCTCCCAAGTTCCAGGTACTACCTAGATCTGGCAGGAGATATGGAGGGCAAATGAGACAAACTAGGTCCCTGCTCCCAAGATGCTTATGCTCTAGTAGGGGGAAGAGAGCTGACAAACCAATAAATAAATCAAAGGAGAAATCAAATAACTTCAGAGTGGTAAGGGCTAGGAAGAAAATAAAACAGAGTGAAGGGATAGGAACAAAGAGCTAGAAGTTGAGAGACTGGCAGCTACATTAGGAAAGGGAGTCAGGAAAGGTCTTTTCTAGAGAGTAGAAATCTGAGCCAAGAGGAACAAGGAGGAGGAGTGAGACACAGAAAGAAATGAGGCAGAGTATTCCACGCAAAGGAAACAAATGGAACGAGTCCAGCATGTTCAAGAATCAGAGGAGCTCTGATGTGGCTGGAGAAGAGTGACTCAAGGGAGTGTGGTAACTGAGGATGCTGAAGAGACAGGCATGGTTCGGACCCCACAGGGGTCTGACAGGTTGTGTAAGGAGCTTTTATTTATTCTTAGTCTAATCTAAAATAGACTATATATCTAAAAGCAAACCAGTGATCTTAATAGTTCAGAGTAATGATGCAATGACAAAAAGTTATACAGAACTGATATTATAGACAACAGAATTCATCTAGAGAAGAAATACATTCTGAAATGATCTATTACCTCAAATTTGAGCTTCTCAATTTCCTCATTTGCTTCTCTAAGCCGAAGTGCATCCTTATCTAGAAGTTCCTGATTTTCAGCATACCACTGTAATCTTTTTTGCAGACGACTGATTTCTTGTTTATGTGTTTCTTCTAAAATTTTTATTTCATATAATTTTTCACCTATAAAATAAAGTAACTCAATAACCTGCTTGCTGTTCTCCAAAATATGAAAAGAAACTAAAAGATTTTAAATGAAAACCAATGCCCATCTAATGACAGCATTATGAAAAAACAAGCATTAAACAACTGATTTACACAACATGTCTAGCTTAATCTATTAGTCAAAGGAAGTAAGAGATTGGGTTTATAATCCAAATCTTCAACCTTGTAGCAAAGTTGGCTATGTAGAAATTTTAAATAAATTGTATTCCACTGACCTTTTAAAAATCATAAAAGTTGTTTCCATGGGAAAATAAATGTTGGATTTAAGAAATAATAAAAATTAAGAATGCCCATAATTATATTAAAAAGTAACAATGACACACATTCAGGAGTGCTTATTACAATTTATTGTTTTTTACTACAACAAACTTTTACAATGGGCACTGCTATTATTGTTATTACTCTATTTTACAGATAAGGAAAGCAAGCAAATGTCATTTTCTTACAAATAGGTCAAAATGGATTTCTCAGCACATGTCTTACACTGAAGCTCATAATACTGCAGATGAAAGATCCTATCTTTTGCAAACCAGGGTTCCTCTGATCTAACTTTCTATCCCTGTGTTCTGCTATTCTAAGTCATGGGACATACTTGTGCTGCCTTTCTCTATACTTTCACTTTCAAATTTTACTACCCGTCAAGGCCCAGCTCAAATGCCACTCTGTCCCAAAACCCTCATTTGGTATCCCAATTCCTCTCATGTTTGTAATTTTTTTCTTACATTACAGTTTTCTGTTTTCTTATCTTAATCCCCTTGGTGTTGGTGGTACGGACCATGCCACATTTATCTATGTATTCTTTATAAAACCCAGTGCACTATTATTTATTCACTTGGCAAACACTAAACAGCCTACAAAGTTTCAGATCCAGGAAAAAGAAGACAGGCCTTGCCCTCAAGAAGGTCACAGTCTAGGTAGGATGACAGACATGTGAACAACCAAACATAAATGCCATGAATCCAAAATCTCTTCTCTTCTCTTGCAATTATTCCCGTTAAAGCCAATCAGATTCACATGTCTTTTAATAACTAATTTTAAGAAAGATTTCTAAAATTATAATATACTTCAAGGAATAGCATTTTGATTATATCATTCAATTTCTATTACTTAAATTCAACATTAGAACAGTTATGATTATAAAGGTACACTATTTCAGTTCAGTGTTTTACCTGTGACATAAGCAATCTGATCTTTGGCTTGGTCCCTCTCTTTCTTCATTTTTTCCAAGTCTACTTCAAGAGCTTGTTTGTCTTGTTTCAGTCTTTTGATGTCTTCCAATAAACTGTTTTTTTCTTTCTTGATATTCAAAGAAATAAAAAAGCAAGGTTTTTCCAACCACAATAAATTGTGGTATAGTCTTTCTTTCACCCAATCCATCATGAATACCGCTGTAAAATATTTTCTCAAAATTTTAGCTCTGATGTTATTACTACCACCTGCCCCACCCCAGAATTTTGTAATGTCTTCCAATAGCCTATTTGAATCAGTTCTAATCATCTCAGCACTGCATTAAAGACCTTTTAATCTATTGTTCTAACTTCTTTTATGTACTAACCATACTGAAGACCCACCAATTCTCTTGCTTGAATTACTGTAATAAGCTCTTAACAACTAGTATGCTTCTTCTACCTCTGGCCCCTACAGTCTATTCTCACAGCAGCCATAGGGATGGATTGTTGCAGAGTCAGTTAATGTCATTCTCCATCAAAAACTCTGCTGGCTGGGTGCAGTAGCTCGTGCCTGTAATTCCAGCACTTTGGGAGGCTGAGACAGGCAGATCACCTGAAGTTAAGAGTTCGAGACAAGTCTGATGAACATGGTGAAACCCCGTCTCTATTAAAAATACAAAAATTAGCTCGGTGTGGTGGCATGCAACTGCAGTCCTAGCTACTCGGGAGACTGAGGCAGGAGAATAACTTGAACCTGGGAGGCAGAGCTTGCAATGAGCCAAGATCACGCCGCTGCCATCCAGCCTGGGTGACAGAGTGAGACTCTGTCTCAAAACAGAGCTAACGCAGTTAGAGGCAAATTTATAGCATCAAATGTCCACATTAGAAAATAGTTAAAATCTAAAATAGACACCCTAACACCACACACACACACACACACACACACACACACACACGCAAAACCAGAGAAGCAAAAGCAAACAAATTCAAAAGCTAGCAGAAGACAAGAAATAACTAAGATCAGAGCAGGACTGAAGAAGACAGAGACACGAAAAACCCTTTAAAAAAAAAATCAGTGAATCCAGGAGCTGTTTTTTTTTTTTTTTGAAAAGATGAACAACATAGATAGACTGCTAGCCAGACTAATGAAGAAGAGAGAAGAATCAAATAGACACAATAAAAAATGATAAAGGGGATATCACCACTGTTCCCACACAAACTACCATCACAGAATACTATAAACACCTCTACACAAATAAACTAGAAAATCTAAAAGAAATAGATAAATTCTTGGATACATGCACCCTCCCAAGACTAAACCGCGAAGCAGTTGAATCCCTGAATAGACAACAGGTTCTGAAATTGAGGTAGTAATTAATAGCCTACCACCCAAAATAACCCCAGGACCAGAGAGATTCACAGCCAAATTCTACCAGAGGTACAAAGAGGAGCTGGTACCATCCCTTCTGAAACTATTCCAAACAACACAAAAACACGGATTCCTCCCTAACTCATTTTATGAGACCAGCATCATCCTGCTACTAAAACCTGGAAGAGACACAACAACAAAAAATTTTAGGCCAATATCCCTGATGAACATTGATGCAAAAATTCTTAATACAATACTGGCAAACTGAATCCAGTAGCACATCAAAAAGCTTATCCACCATGATCAAGTTGGCTTCATCCCTGAGATGCAAGGCTGGTTGAACACACACAAATCAATAAACATAATCCATCACATAAACAGAACCAATGACAAAAACCACATGATTATCTTAATAAATGCAGAGAAGGTCTTCGACAAAATTCAATACTGCTTCATGCTAAAAACACTCAATAAATTAGGAATTGATGGAACATAACTCAAAATAATAAGAGCTATCTATGAGAAACCCATAGCCAATATCATACTGAATGAGCAAAAGCTGGAAGCATTCCCTTTGAAAACCAGCAAAAGACAAGAATGCCGTCTCTCACGACTCCTACGGAACACAGTATAGGAAGTTCTGGTGAGAGCAATCAGGCAAGAGAAAGAAATAAAGAGTATTCGAATAGGAAGAGAGGAAGTCAAATTGTCTCTATTTTTGGATGACATGATTGTATATTTAGAAAACCCCATCAACTCAGCCCAAAAAATCCTTAAGCTGATAAGTAACTTCAGCAAAGTCTCAGATACAAAATCAATGTGCAAAAATCACAAGCATTCCTATATACCAGTAACAGACAAGCAAGCAGAAAGCCAAATCATGAGTGAACTCCCATTTACAATTGCTACAAAGAGAAAAAAATAACTAGGAATACAACTTACAAGGGATGTGAAGGACCTCTTCAAGGATCACTGCTCAAGGAAATAAGAGAGGACACAAACAAATGGAAAAACATTCCATGCTCATGGATAGGAAGAATCCTTATCATGAAAATGGCCATACTGTCCAAAGTAATTTACAGATTCAATGCTATTCCTACCAAGCTACCATGACTTTCTTCACAGAACTGGAAAAAACTACTTTAAATTTTATATGGAACTAAAAAAGAGCCCGTATAGCCAAGACAATCCTAAGCAAAAATAATAAAGCTGGAGGCATCATGCTACCTGACTTCAAACTATACTACAAGCCTATGGTAACTAAAACAGCATGGTACTGGTACCAAAACAGACATATAGACCAATGGAACAGAACAGAGGCCTCAGAAATAACACCACATATCTATAACCATCTGATTTTTGACAAAACTGACAAAAACAAGCAATGGAGAAACAATGTTCTATTTAATAAATGGTGCCAGGAAAACTGGCTATCCATATGCAGAAAACAGAAACTGGACCCCTTCCTTACACCTCATACAAAAATTAACTCAAGATGGATTAAAGACTTAAACGTGAGACCTGAAAACCATGAAAACCCTAGAAGAAAACCTAGACAATACCATTCAGGACACAGGCATGAGCAAAGACTTCATGACTAAAACACCAAAAGCTATTGCAACAAAAGTCAAAATTGACAAATAGGATCTAATTAAACTAAATAGCTTCTGCTCAGCAAAAGAAACTATCATCAGAGTGAACAGGCAACCAACAGAATGGGAGAAAATTTTTGCAATCTATCCATCTGACAAACGGCTAATATCCAGAATCTACAAGGAACATAAACAAATTAAAAAAAAAAAAACAATTCCACCCTATCAAAAAGTAGGTGAAGGATATGGACAGACTCTTCTCAAAAGAAGACATTTATGCAGCCAACAAACATAGGAAATAAAGCTTAGCATCACTGGTCATTAGAGAAGTGCAAATGAAAACCACAATGAGATACCATCTCATGCCATTAGAATGGCAATCATTAAAAAGTCTGGAAACAACAGATGCTGGTGAGATATAGAGAAATAGGAATGGTTTTATACTGTTAGTGAGAATGTAAATTAGTCCAACCATTTTGGAAGACACCGCGGTAATTCCCCAAGGATCTAGAACTAGAAATGCCATTTGACCCAGCAAGCCCATTACTGGGTATATACCCAAAGAATTATAAATCATTCTATTACAAAGACACATGCACATCTATGTTTATTGCAGCACTGTAGCACTGTTTACAATAGCAAAGACTTGGAATCAACCCAAATGCCCATCAATGATAGACTGGAAAGAGAAAATGTTGCACATATACACCATGGAATACTATGCAGCCATAAAAATGAATGAGTTAATGTCCTTTGCAGGGACATGGATGAAGCTGGAAATCATCCTCAACAAACTAACACAAGAACAGAAAACCAAACACTGCATGTTCTCACTCATGAGTGGGAGCTGAACAATGAGAACGCCTGGACACAGGGAGGGGAACATCACACTTGGGGGCCTGTTGGGGCTTGGGGAACAAGGGGAGGAGGAACATTAGGACAAATACCTAATGCACGCGGGACTTAAAACCTACATGACATGTTGACAGGTGCAGCAAACCACCATGGCACATGTATACCTATGGAACAAACCTGCACATTCAGCACATATATCCCAGAACTTAAAGCAAAACAAAACAAGACAAAACTCTGCTGGCTGGGGGTTAACCCTTTAGTGTCATATAACCCAGCCTTACCCATGACTGATTACCTATAAATCCCCGCCTATTTCATTCTAGCCCAAGACTTCCTTGCTGTTCTTTGAACACTCCTACCTCAATGAGTCTGCATTGTCTCTTCTGTTTGCATGCTCTGGGCCCAGATAGCCAGGGAGTTTCCTCTTTCACTTCATCAGGATTTCTGCTCACCCTTTAGTGTCATATAACACAGCTTTACCCATGACTGATCACCTCTTCTATAAATCCCTACCCATTTCATTCTAGCTCAAGACCTCCTTGCTGTTCTTTGAACACTCCTACCTCAATGGGTCTGCACTGTCTCTTCTGTTTGCAGTGCTCTGGGGCCCAGATAGCCAGGTAGTTTCGTCCTTCACTTTATCATGATTTCCGCTTACATGAAGCCCCAGAAGGCCTTCCTGACCACCCTATCTAAAATAGCAAGCCCCATGCTGGCCCCCAGGCACACAGTTTCATTTTTTTCTCACAGCACTCACCACCACCTGACATATTGTCTATTTACATGAAAGCAGGATTTCATTTTGCCAAACTTTGTATCGTAAGTGTATAAGAAATGCTTGGGACATCAAAAAATAAAAATGAAATTCTCAATATGCACTACATTCCATACTACTCTCGATAGTTCCAAGTGTTGTGTCCCATTCTTCTGCTTGACAAAAATCAAACTATCTTTCAAAGCTCAGTTCAAATTAAGCTAAGCTATTCCTGATCATCCCCTCTTCTGTCTCCCACAAACTTCAGTTGTACCTCTGGTATGGCATTTACTACCATTTCATATGACAGGATTCACGTATACGCAACTTCTTCTCTTTATTAGGTGGAAGGCTCTATGGGGACCAAGACTGATTTATGGCAATAAGTGCATGGCATGTATTAGATAAATGTACATGAAACTGAACTTATGACACTACTGGACTCAACAGCAGTCAACTTGGTATTTAAGCTTCAAAATGACAAGTTCTTACAAACTCTGTTTTACAATTTAAATTTAAAATCCAGTCTTAGAAAATAAGAGCATCTGTAAAGCACTGTATAATCTTAGTTTCTAGCTGCACCACAGATTTAACTGCATCATTTTATTGTTTAATCTTCTGTAGATGTCCTTTCAGAAGAGCACTGAAACTAACACTGATCTAAAAGTTGCTGAATGCTCTTTCTGCAAAAACCTTTTGCTTAATTAGTTCAATCAATTTAGAAATGTTCTCTATCAGTGTCTACTTCATGGAATTACAGTATTTTAGAATTCAAAGAACAGTAAACATCTTGAGTTCAATCATGCAATCAATGCTTAAACGGATGTCCACTCTAGGTTTGCATTATTTCCAGGGACAGAAAATGCCCACCTTCAAGAAAGCCCAGTATGCCCCATGTTAAACCTGTGGGCCAGAGGTTTTTGGCTGGCAAGTACTTTTACTCTCTCCTAAGTTACTATGCAGACATTCAGAGAGGCCTCTGCCACTTTTGTCTTTACCTACTTATGCTTCAAAGGCCTCTGGCTTCTGGAAGGTAACAAACTCAGGGCTTTTGCCTTTGCTCTTCCCCCTGGCTTGAAGTCTCAATCTTTGAACAGTTGGCTGTTCCTCTTTTTCAGCTCTCAACTTAAACATCTCTTTCTCAGAGAGAGCTTTCCTGTCGACACTGTTAAATGCTGCCTTACCTCTAACTCATCATCCATTATTCTATATTTCCATTTTCTTCAAAGCACCTCTATCTGTAATTATTTGTGTATCCATTGTCTGTCTTCTTCTCTAGAACATATGTTTCTGGTGAGCAAAATCTATGTCCGTCTTATTTACCTACTGTATTTCCAATGCTTGGATGAGTGCCTGGTGCATGGCAGGTGTTCAATAAAGGCTGTCTGAATAAATGAGGTGAAGTCAGCCCCATTCTCCTCCCAACCCTGGGATACTAAAGGAAAGGGGCTCTGGAACTTACCTTTTATTACACTTCCACCCATACTTTAAAACCAATTGACATTTTAAGAATATATCAATTGGTACTAATTTTTAAGGTATAAAGTAGACTACACACAAATACACTTGACAAGATTATTTTGTAGATTTGTCCCAGTATAATTTTTGCTCTAAAACTATTTAAGAATACCAAAGTAAATGAAAATAAAGGTATGTTTACATTCTATCTTGCAGTATGGGCACGAAAAAATTCCCAAATAATTTTTACTATTATCTTAAACTAACATCTTTTTTTCCCCCGATTTCTTTTAGGCTTCCCCTGACTTTGGTAGCTTCATCATGATGGTAACAGATGTGGATTTTTACTCATTTATGTAGAGTGGGACTTACTGTGCTTCCTAAATTTGAGAATTTATCTTTTATCACTTCTAGAAAATCTTCAGCCATTACCTATTAAAAATATTTAAATATGCCGGGCGCAGTGGCTCACGCCTATAATCCCAGCACTTTGGGAGGCAGAGGCGGGCGGATCACGAGGTCAAGAGATGGAGACCATCCTGGCCAACATGGTGAAACCCTGTCTCTACTAAAAATACAAAAATTAGCTGGGCATGGTGGCATGCGCCTGTAGTCCCAGCTACTCAGGAGGCTGAGGCAGGAGAATTGCTTGAACCCAGGAGGCAGAGGTTGCAGTGAGCCAAGATTGTGCCACTGCACTCCAGCCTGGCACCTGGCTACAGAGTGAGACTCTGTCTCAAAAGAAAAAAAAAAAAAAGATTGGATTTGAAGCAGTTTTCTTGAGACCGCTAGGGAGAGACCAAGAGGATCACAGAGAAGTCAGTCCTGATATCTTCAAGCTACCCAAACAATAACCAGCAATTACTTGCTGTAAACAAGGATTAGCAAACCACAGCCCCCATGGCAAATCTCTTTATATGCCTCAGGGGCATACCTGAGCAGGCTAGCACTGAGAGTCGAGAGACTAAGCCAGGGCATCCTCTGCTCCTACTTTCCCTTCTGCTCCCAGCACTTGCCCCTTAGGCCAGTAGGCAGGTATGCACTGCAATGCCCAGGGCCCAGCTGGTTGCCATTAACACATTGAGGACTCCATTGTTGACAGCTGTTGGGCTCTGAGTGCCGGAATCTCACTCCAGGAGTTTGAGACCCTGCAAGCCGCTTTGCCTCTGGTCAGCTGCCCAGATGGATGTGGCTAGGCTCGCCAGGAGTAGAGAAGAGTGCACAGGACACTGGATGTAGCCAGGGTGGAGAGTGAAATTGACCATGGAGGGTTGGCAATATTTATTACACACCTGCCTGGCCAGGCCTCTCCTTGGGCTGATAAACTCTTTCCAAGAGTGTCTCCAGTGGAAGGCAACAGGATACAGAGCATGCCCGCCTCAAGAAAATGGGGCAGGGAGGACTTGTATTTTGTTATATAAGTACCTACACAATATCTTCAGTTTTGTCACTTAGCCTGCAAAGTATAAAATGTTTACTCTCTGGTTATAGAAAAAGACTGTCAACCCTTGCCCCAAGCAATACCTGTTATGGCAAAAGAAAAACCTCTTCTTTTCCCTCCCTCCCTCCCTCCCTCCTTTCTTCATTCCTCTAGTTTCTTCCTATCTTCTGTCTTTCCTTTCTTCTTTTCTCTGTTTCCTGTATTAGGCTGATCTTGCATTGCTATAAAGAAATGCAGCCAGGCACAGTGGCTCACACTTGTATTCCCAGCACTTTGGGAGGCTGAGGTGGGCAGATCACTTGAGGCCAGGAATAGGAAACCAGCCTTGCCAATAGGAAGAAACCCTGTCTTTACTAAAAGTACAAAAAAAGTTTAGTTGGGCATGGTGTTGTGTGCTTGTAGTCACAGCTACTCAGGAGGCTGAGGCGGGAGAATTGCTTAAACCTACAGAAGGCAGAGGTTGCAGTGAGCTGAGATTGCACCTCTGCACTCCAGCCTGGGGAACAGAGCGAGGCTCTGTCTCAAAAAGAAGAAAAGAAAGAAACACTTGAGACTAGGTCATTTTTAAAGAAAAGGGGTTTAATTGGCTCATGGTTTTGCAGGCTTTACTGGAAGCACGGTGCTAGCATCTGCTTGGCTTCTGGGGAGGCTTCAGGAAGCTCATAATCATGGCAGGAAGGCAAAGCAAGAGCAGACAGGTCACAAGGCAGAGCAAGAGAGAGAGTGGGGGTGGGGGGGAGGTACCTTTAAACAACCGAATTTCACAAGAACTCACTGTCACAAAGAGAGCACCAAGCCATGAAGGATCCACCCCCTAATCAGAAACCTCCCACCAGGCCCTACCTCCAACATTGGGGATTACAATTCAACATGAGATTTGGACAGGACAGATATCCAAACAATACCAAATATTTTAGTCAACTTTTTTTGTGGTTTGTATCCAAAAGCATTCCTAGCTTATATTAATAAGTGAGATTTCAATAGCCAAATTTGGGTTGGCTTTTGGGAGATAATTTTTGGCACAAAGCACAGCCTGAACAGGAGTACAGAAAGAGGGAGCCTGGGGCCATGTATGAGGAAAGCAAGCTCTCTAGTGTGGCTTGAGAACAATGTTAGTATGGCCAAGTAACTGAAAACACTTTTTAAAAATTGCAGGTCATAGGCCAGATGCGGCAACTCACGGCTGTAATCCCAGCACTTTGGAAGGCCGAGGCAGGCGTATCACCTGAGGTCAGGAGTTCGAGATCAGCTTGGCCAACATAGCCATAGCCCATCTCTACAAAAAATACAAAAATTAGCTGGGTGTGGTGGCAGGCACCTGTAATCCCAGCTACTCGGGAGACTGAGGCATGAGAATTGCTTGAACCCGGGAGGTGGAGGTTGCAGTGAGCTGAGATCGTGCTACTGCACTCCAACCTGGGTGACAGAGTGAGACTCTGTCTCAAAAAAAAAAAGAAAAGAAAAATTGTGGATCATGCCCATTGGTTGGCCGTGAAATCAATTTAGTGATCTGGAACAAGCATTTTTTAGTTTTGTTATCTACATCAATTTTTAATAGCTTTATTTATAATAGCACCAAAATGAAAACAACCCAAATGTCCTTCAACTGGGAAACAGTTAAACAAACTGTGTTACATCCATGTCATGGAATACTCAACAATAAAAAAGAATGAATCATTGATACAGGCAACAACTTGAATGGCTCTCAAGGGAATCATGCTGAGCAAAAAAAGAAAAAAAAAGAGCAACCTTAAAAGGTTACTTACTGGCGGGGTGTGGTGGCTCACACCGGTAATCCCAGCACTTCGGGAGGCCGAGGCAGTTGGATTACCCGAGGGTCAGGAGTTCAAGACCAGCCTTGCCAACATGGTGAAACTCTGTCTCTACTCATGCCTGTAATCCCAGCTACTTGGGAGGCTGAGGAGGAGAATCGCTTAAACCCAGGAGGCAGAGGTTGCAGTGAGCCAAGATCGTACCATTACACTCCAGCCTGGGCGTTGCAGTGAGACTCTGTCTCAAAAAAAAATGTTACTTACTGAATGGTTCATTTTCACAATATTATTGAAATAGCAGAATTATACAAATGGAGAACAGATTAGTGCAGTGGTCCCCAACTTTTTGGCACCAGGGAGACAATTTTTCCATGGATGGTTTCGAGATGAAACTGTTCCACCTCAGATCATCAGGCATTAGCGTCTCATTAGAAGCATGCAACCTAGATCCCTAGTATCCACAGTTCACAAGAGGGTTCCGCTCCTATGAGAATCTAATGCAGCGGCTGATTGACAGAAAGCGGAACTAGGCAGTGATGCTTGCTCACCTGCCACTCACCTCCTGCTGTGCAGCCTGGTATCGGTCCATGGCCAGAGGTTGGGGACTCCTAGATTAATAGATGCCAAAGGTTAGGGGAAGAGGAAGAGCAGGATATGGCTGTGGTTTTAAAACAGCAGCATGAGAAATCTCCAGGAGGAAACTTTTCCATATCTGACTGTGGTGGTAGTCATATAATTCTACACCTATGATAAACTGTATAGAACTAAATGTGCTCACACACACACACACACACACACAAACACACACAATGATGCATGTAAAACTGGTGAAATTTGAACAAGATGAATGGATTGTATCAACATCAACTTCCTGGTTGTAATATGGTACTATAGTTACGCAAGATGTCACGTTGAAGGAAACCGGTGAAGAGTATGGGAGATTTCTCTGTATTTCTCACAACTGTGAGTCTACAGGTATCTCAAAATAAAAGGTTAAAAAATATACGAAACACAGCATGGTAGCTGGAGGTTGGCAAGGCCTGTGAGAAAAGGATACAAGATGTTACTGAAAGTTAGAGGAATGTGTTCATAACAGAGATTGAGAGTGCTGAGAATATGAATGTGCAGCAAGCCAACTCCTTTCAACTGAAACTTGTTATAACAACACTACTGCAAACTTCCTTTTTTACTCAATTCTATTTCGAGTGTCTAAAGATCTGCTATATTTTAGGTAACTTGACAGAACATTTTCTACTGGCTTCCCTTGAATTAAATTTTAAAAAATGAGCTCTTCTTGGGGGAAACTTTGAATGTATAAGTATTTTGATTTACGTTGAAAATGCTACTTCCTTCATTTCCTGTTCATATACGTAAAAGACAAAAAAAGACTTTTCTTACAATATTCAATATGTCACTAAACAACTGATTCTTATAATTAAGGACAGGAGGCCATGCGCGGTGGCTCATGCCTGTAATACCAGCACTTTGGGAGGCAGAGGTGGGTGGATCATGAGGTCAGGAATTCAAAACCAGCCTGGCCAATATAGTGAAACCCCATCTCTACTAAAAATACAAAAATTAGCTGGGTGTGGTGGCGCATGCCTGTAGTCCCAGCTGCTCAGGAGGCCAAGGCAGGAGAATTGCTTCAACCCGGGAGGCAGAGGTTATAGTGAGCTGAGACCTGAGATCATGCCACTGTACTGCAGCCTGGGCGACACAGTGAGACTCTTGTCTCAAAAAAAAAAAAAAAAAAAAGAACGTATTTATTAGTTGACATAGCTGGAAAGAATGTGAGGTTATTTAAAAGAACCAAGCAAAATGAGCCACAGGACACCAAATCTTCAGTGACAGTTTGACAACTTATTACTACCATGTCTCTCCCTCTCTCCATGAGTTTGGCCTCATTCATTTCTACACAGAGGCCCTGTGCATATGGTGGTAAAGACAGCACCCATTAGTCTGGGATTCACTTCCTTCCCCAATTTAGTAAGCCTCAAGAATGTTATCCAGAATCTGGGCATCAATCCCTGTAATGACACTGAGAGGCCCTGCTTTGGTGACATGTCCATTCCTTGTTCTGAATCTTTTACAAGATTTCAGTAGAGTGCCTTTGGCTGAGAGCTACCGATACACATTTAAAAATGGTTTAAATAACGAGGAAGATATAATATTTTACTTACAAGAGGTTCTGAGGTTAATACAGTGACTTAATAACATCAGGGTCCCTGGTAGGCTTCTCTGCTGTTCTCTTAACTTTCCCTTCAGGGTCAAGATGGCTGCTGTATATTCCAGAATCATCTCAAATAGCAAAGTCTAGGGCAGGAAGAAGCAAGTCCTTGACTTATATCCATATTAAGGGTGAGGAACGTGTCTCAGAAAATATCCTCTTAAATGTTATGGGTTAGGATGGCATCATATACACATGTTGGCATAGCCTGTCATTGGTGAGGCAAATTGGATAAAATATGACTGGCTTGAACCAATCAACCCTATACCCCCTTGAGTTGGAGAGGTGCCCTTAAAGCACATGGGTTCCCAATATCTGAAACATAATTAGTATCCTAACAGAAAGAACATAGAGAAAAATGATCAGTATGTACACAACTAACATATCTTCCAGGCAATGAGAATGGGACATTGTATTCGTTTCCTATTGCTGCTTAAAAATGTATCACTCCAAAACCTAAAATGCAATTAAAAAAAAAAGAAAGAAAGAAAATGGAAAAACAAACCACTGACGAGGAGAAAATATTTTCATAATTTACAAAGCATTCTCAAAACTCAATAATGAAAAAAACAAACCAGGCCAGGCGCAGTGGCTCGCACCTATAATCTCAGCACTTTGGAAGGCCGAAGTGGGTGGATCACTTGAGCCCAAGAGTTTCAACCAGCCTGGGCAAATCTTGCCTCTACAAAAAATACAAACATTAGCCGGCAGTGGTGGCACGTGCCTGTAGTCCCAGATACCTGGGAGGCGGAAGTGGGAGGATGGCTCGATCCCAGGTTGAGGCTGCAGTGAGACATGATTCCATCATTCCAGTCTAGTCTGGGTGGCAGAGAAAGACCCTGTCTCAAACAAAACAAAACAAAACAAAATCATTCCATTTTTAAAATAAACATTATATGTGAACACTCTATCGAAAACAAGTTTTACAAATGGCGAATACGCACATGAAAAGATGCTCAACATCACTAGTAATTGGAAAAAGGCAAATGAAAGCATAATAAGATATGCTGATGATCTACTAGAATACCTAAATGTTTAAAGACCAACATACCAAGTGCTGGAGAAAATATGGAGCAAGTAGAGCTCTCATACACTCCTGGGAGAGGTGCAAAATGTTGCTATCAGTTTGGAAAACAGTTTGACAGCTTTGTAAAGTTAAACACACCTCTGTCATCTGGCCCAGCCATTCTACTCCTAGGAATTCAATGAAGAGAACTAAAAGCATATGTCCATACAAACACTATGTTTCTGACAGCTTTATTTGTAATGTCTAAAATTTAGAAGCAACCCAAATCTTCATCAGCAGGTACATGGATATGTGAATATGGTATATCCATACAATGAAATAGTATTCAGCAATAAAAAGAATGAACTGTTCATACATAGAATAACATGGCAAACCTCAAAATAATTAGGCTGACTAAAAAGAACAGCATTTAAAAAGAATACTTACTGTTTGATTTTGTTTATGTAAAATGCTAGAAATGCAAACTAATCTACAGTAACAGAAGGCAGACCCATGGTTGCCTGAAGATGGAGATGGGAATGGGGATGGGGATGAGGTTGGTGATGGAATTGGGGACAGGGACGGGGATAAAAATGAGGATGGGATGGGGAAGGGGAAGGGGATAGAGATGGGAATCAGGGAGGTGGGGATGGGAATGGGAATTGGGACGCAAATGGAGATGCAAGTGGAGTTGGAGATAGGGTGGAAATGTGGATTGGGATGGGAATGGAGATGAAAATGGGGATGTGGATGGGAATGGGAATGAGATTGGAGAAAGCAGGTAGAGAAGGACAGGAGAGAACCATCAAGGGGTACAGGAAAGCATATGGTAGTGATGGATATGTTCACTATTTTAATTATTTTTGATAGATTCATAGGTGCATATGTACATGTATCATATTGTATGGTTTCAATATGTGCAGTTTATTGTACGTGAAGAAGAAGGAAAAGAAGGATGCAGAGGATCAGGAAGAAGAAGCAATCATAGCTGTAATGCTAAGAGTAGCTCTTCCACATCATCCAGAAGCAAGCAAATAGTGTCTTCTGCCTTGTTTATGGCTCTCAGCTCCAGGCTAAAATGCAAATAATAGATAAAGTAACTATAGAACAAGGCAGTTGTCAAGAATATTGATTTGGCAAATACTTTTCCAGTGCTTGCTGCTTGCCAGGCTCTCTATTAAGTGCTTTGTATTGCTCATCTCACTTAATCCTCCTATCAGCCCTCTGCCGGAAGAACTATTAATATCCTCATTTTACAGATGAGGAAATAGACCAGAAGTGTTAAGTGCCATGTCCAGGGTTATACAGCAAAGCCAAATTAAAGTTATATAAAAGCAACTCATAGGGCCCAGGACAGAGCAGGGATTTTATAAATATGAGTTGAGACCACTCTACTTGGTTTATGTCGATGGAGGTGACCTTGTCCAGTAATTGAGAACACAAACTCTGAAGTGGAGCAACCTGGGTTCAAACCCATTTACCTGGGTTCAAACACCAAAATGTGGGACCTCATTTGTAAAACAGGGCCTGATTTAAAGGTTTATTGGAGTAATGTGCATAAAAAATATGGAATGGTCATTGATAGATAATAAATTCTCAAAATATGGCAAAAAAAAAATGTATCACGGACGCCGGGGGCGATGGCTCACGCCTGTAATCCCAGCACTTTGGGAGGCTGAGGTGGGTGGATCAGCTGAGGTTGGGAGTTACAGATCAGCCTGACCAACATGGAGAAACCCCATCTCTACTAAAAATACAGAATTAGCCGGACGTGCTGGCGCATGCCTGTAATCCCAGCTATTGGGGAGGCTGAGGCAGGAGAATCACTTAAACCCAGGAGGCAGAGGTTGCGGTGAGCCGAGATCGCGCCATTGTACTCCAGCCTGGGCAGCAAGAGCAAAATTCTGTCTCAAAAATAAAAAATAAAATAAAATAAATGTATCACTGACTTAGTGACCAAACAAGATGTATTTCTTTTTTATTTTTTATTATCTTTGTTTTTCCATATTTGGGGGGTACAAGCGCAGGTTTCTTTTATGCATATGTTGAACAGTGGTGAAATCTGGGCTTTTAGTGTTCCCATCACCTAAATAATGCACATTGCAACCAATAGGTAATTTTTCAACCCAAGATGCATTTCTTATCTCACAGCTTCCACAGGTCAGGAGTACAGCTCCTGGCCCAGGTTACCTGGATTTTCTGAAAGGCTGACATCAAGGGGTTGGCCAATGCTGGGTTTTTACCTGGAGGCTCAGTTGCAAAAGATCTTATTCTAAGCACACTGAGGTTGTTGACAGAATTTATTTCTTTGTATCTGCAGGGCTGAGGTCTGTGGATTCCTGCTGGCTACTGGCTGGAGGCTGCCTTCACCTCTTAGAAGCTGCCCACAGTTCCTTGTCAGGTGGGCATTCCCTAACATGGCTACTTACTTCATCAAAACAGCAAATAAAGTCTCCAGAGCAAGTCTCCTAGCAGGATGGATTTGATATAATGTAATGTAATTATGAAAGTGACATACTCTCACCTTTACCATAGTCTTTTACATGAAAGGAAGTTGTAGTTTCTACCCACACTTAAGGAGAGAGGGTCAGACAGAAGCATGAACGCCAGGATGTAGGGGTCCTGTAGGGGTCACCCTAGCATCTATCTGCCGCATACACCATGAGTAGCCAGGCCTCGGTCATATACTCAGCTCAGTTACCAGAAGAAGGAAGATGAAAAACCTTTCTGGGAAATTAAAAATATAACTACTTTGTTCACATAAAAATGAAAGAGACATTCTGAATATATAATTGCCGTGACTTGGCAGCCATTGAGTATGGTGTAGGGAAGGGAGGAAATAACGATGACTCAGGTCCTCAAAGCCAGTCAGTGGCTGGAAAGGGGACAACGCTATTACTGAATCTGAGGACTTAAGCAGAACAAGAGAAAAGGGAGGAAGATGGAGATTAATCTGAAGTTCTCATAGGAAATGATGGAGTTGCCTACCTGGAGCTTAGGACAGAGGCTGAGACATAGATTGGAACGTAATCTACCTGGAAGTAGAGGACATTTATAGCTGTGGGAATGGATGGCACATTTGTGGTATGCAGCAGTAGGCAAGCATTTCCTCCTACATGCCTGCTCAAAGCCTTTCAAAGTGCCACTGAAACTCCTTAAGCTTACAAGGTCTTTCATGGTTTAGCTCTTGCTTACCTCTCTAGATTCTTGATGGACCTTCTCCCTAGAACGCTATTACACTCCTCACAGGTCTCCAAAAGTGCCATGTGCTATTTTCTCTAAGCCTTTGCTTACTATTTCTCACCGCATGAAACACTCTTCACCCCTCCCCTTATCATTGCCTGGCCATGTGTCTTTTGGGTCTCCATGTAGATCATATACTCTGGAAAGCCTTCCATGACATCAACTTAGATTGTCCCTTCTATAGGCTTTAAGAGCATGTGGTACAGCCCCTTTCTGTAGTTCCAATGGCACTGTATTGTCATTACTTACTTTTCTCTTATGAGACTATAAGCATCTTGCAGGTAGGGATGACCAAAATGGAGAAAACCTGTCTCTACTAAAAATACAAAATTAACTGGGCGTGGTGGTGCTTGCCTGTAATCTCAGCTACTCGGGAGGCTGAGGCAGGAGAATTGCTTGAACCTGGAGGTGGAGGTTGCAGTGAGCCAAGATTGCACCATTGCACACCAGCCTGGGCAACAAGAGCAAAACTCCGTCTCAAAAAACAAACAAACAAAAACCCAAATAACAAAAAACAAAAATAACAACAACAACCAAAAAAAAACCCATGTTGTGACAAGAGTACAACAGGGAGTCAAATTTAACAAGAGGGCTGGGGTGAGGGATCACCAGGATGGGGCTGGAACATCTGGCAATCAGGAAACCACAGGTGACTTACATAATGGCCATTTAGAAGAGCAGCAAGGGCCAAAGGCATTGAGGGCCAAGCTTCCCAGAAGCTTGACAACAGTGAAAAAAGAAAGGGGACATCAGTATTCACCTGTTTAAATATGTCTCCCCAACCACAAAGTGGGCTCCTTAAAGTAGGGGTCCCCACCCCCTGGGCCATGGACCAGTACTGGTCTGTAACCTGTTAGGAGCTGGGCAGAACAGCAGGAGGTGAGTGGCAGGTGAGTGAGCAAATCTTCATATGTATTTACAGCCACTCCCCATCTCTTGCCTTACTGCCTGAGCTCCACCTCCTGCTAGATCAGCAACAGCATTATATTCTCATAGGAGCATCACCCCATTATCAACTGTGCATGCGAGGGAACTAGGTTGCACTCTCCTTGTAGGAATCTAATGCCTGATGATCTGCCACTGTCTCCTATCACCCCTAGATAGGCCCATCCAGTTGCAGCAAAACAAGCTGAGGGCTCTCACTGATTCTACATTATGGTGAGTTGTATAATTATTTCATTATATATTACAATGTAATAATAATAGAAATAAAGTGCACAATAAATGTAATGTGCTTGAATCAACCCCGAGCCCTCCCTTCACCCTGGACCCTGGAAAAATTTTCTTCCTCAAAACGAGCTCCTGGTGCCAGAAAAGGTTGGGGACTGCTTCGTTAAAGGAACAGGAAGGCTTTATTCATTTTTGTCTCCAGCCTAGGAAAGGGCCTTGCTCGTAGTGTTCATCACTAAATATTTGTTAAATTAATGAGCAAATGATTAATTGCATGAGCAAAAGATGAAAAACTCTATCCCAGGAAGAAATGAAGGTAGAGAAAGAACAGTAGGGGTGGGTTAGATTCAAACATGATTCTAGAGCAGGTGGAAAGAGGTTGAAAATCAAAGAAAATGCTGATGATGAAGCAATATTCCCTGTGAGGTTCAAATTCTAGGAAAAAGCTTTAGACAAAAAAATTCAATTTTCCTTCCCCCAAAGCAAGAAAGAGAGAGAAAAAAAGTATGGCCTTGGGAGAGTCTGGGGTAGAGAGGAAGAAAACCGAAAGCATTCTTGTCAGCTTCCTCAGTCTTCACTGCAAAAAACTAAAGGTTCTCAGCTGGGCGTGGTGGCTCATGCCTATAATTCCAGCACTTTGGGAGGCCAAGGAAGGTGGATCACTGGAGGCCAGGAGTTCAAGACCAGCCTGGCTAATATGGTAAAACCATGTTCTACTAAAAATACAAAAAAATTAGCCGGGTGTGGCTGAGGCAGGAGAATCGCTTGAACCCAGGAAGTGGAGGTTGCAGTGAGCTATGATCGTGCCATTGCACTCTAGCTTGGGCAACAAGAGTGAAACTCCATCTCAAAAAAAAAAAAAAAAAAAGTAAAGGTTCTCATTTCTACAACTCTGTCAACAATATCAACTCTGATATTTTAATTCATGACTCATCCGCACAGTGCCAAACATAGAATAAATGCTGAAATCAATGTATAAATTCATTGTGTTGAATTGACTGAAATCAAATTATCTTTTAGAAAAATTTGACCAGAGCCTACAGAAAGGGCAGCCACCTATAAAGCCTAATTTGGTGGCTTGCCGGGACTTTGGTAGGTGCTGCGGGAAGATGGAGGAAGCAGTACAATGTGCACATGTTATCTGCTCTACAGAAAGTCTTCGCTGGGCAAACACCTCCTTATTTTCCTTTTTCAATGCAGGCTTACACCCTATTTCTTCGGGACACCTGGGCTTGGACAGTGATAATTAGGTTGAGTGTTTGTAATAAATAGCAGGTCTGTCTGGGAAAATTATAGGCTGTGAGGTCTCAGAGGTTAGCAATCAGAAGAGATTTACTAAGCCTTCTCTGACCGGTTCCAGAGATGTCCTTCTTAGTAGACTGACTTAGCCAGCAGTGCCACCTGAGGAACCAGTGGCAAGGCTGGTCACACTGCCTCTGTCCACATGTCATTTTGTCCACTCCCTAAGAGTCCCTGACACCAACCAAGAGAGTGAAGCCTTAGCCTGCTGGGGATGCCTCCAGCTGCAGAAGGCAGCCTGACCTTGAAACTGAGCAGGCTTTAAATTCCTGGCCTCACAGAATGAGATAACAGGAAGATGGATGATTGCTGATTAGAACACTGTGACCTGAAAAAATTAAGTAATCCACAGCGAAAACTCATTCCCCTGTCTGTGTTTAGTCTCTGACAGGAATAAGGATAAAATAAATGGATGGGATAAAGGGTAGGGTAGGGAATGGGGTGGTGGCATGAGGGGGCCCCCTTTGGCCACCAGTAGGTGCCTTTATTGATGTGTTCCGTGAGAAGGAACAAAGAAAAGGGACTGGAATAAAAAAGAAGGAAATCCTGTCATCGTGGCATACATGAGCCTGGAGGACATTATGTTACGTGAAATACGCCAAGCACAGAAAGACAAATACTGCATGATCTCCACCATGTGGGAGATAAATTTTTTGAGCCCATGGAAGTAGAGAGTAGAATTGTGAGTATTGGAGACTGGGAAGGGTGGACGAGGAAGAGGAGGAGGGTGAGCGTTCTGGTGCTTTGCAGCAGCACTGTAGGGCGAATGTGGTTAACTATAATTTAATGTATATTCTCAAAAAGCTACAAGATGATTTTGAATGTTCACAACACAAAGAAATGGTAAGTGTTTGAAGTGATATGCTAAATCACCCTGATTTGATCATCACTCACTGTATACACACACATATTGAAATAGCACTCCGTATCCCATCAATATGTAAAGAAAAAAGCAAAGAGGCTGGAGAGAATGGAATGTGATTCCACCTCTTTGTGGTAGTGGGGGGCCAGGAGGAGGCTGGGATAGGCAGGGAAGCAAGGAACTGACTTGCTCACCTCCAGGGATTTCAGATCTTCCTGTTTGATTTCAGATCTTCCTGTTTCAGATCTTCTGGTTTGTACAAGCAGGTCGTTTATTTCTAAATAAGCTATTTTGGATGCTTACTTTGCATAGAGAAAAGTGTCTATGTTTTCTGCAGAAGCCCAGGCAGAGGCCTCCGGGAGGAAAGTTTGGTGATGAAGTCAGCCGGAATGAGGTTTTTGATATATGACACTTTTGCCTAATTTCAAGCAATATATCTGCTGCTCCCTTTACCCCATTCCACTTCCTCAGCTCCACCAGCCACACGGTTTTTCTTTTTATCCAACAAGTATACATGAATCAACTGGCTCTCTATGGTACAGTGTCTAGTATTCTAACAAGGGCCAGCCCCAGGAAAAACTGCAGCAGTTGAAGTTCAGCTTCTCCTCTTCCTCCCTTCCCCACCAGCTCTGTAGCACAATCTAGTTGTCAAGGAAACCAGCAAATCTGTGGTTTAAGGTGTGAGCTTTCTCACAGTGTGTTTTCATCCTAATAATAGGCCTATTACATTTTGCTTCTCTGTACATTTTCTCATTTGGCCAGCAACCCTGTGAATAAAACACTAGTGGGCATTATCTTCCAGAAGGTATTTTGGACCACGTATGAAATGAACCGTCATCTTCCGAGAGCTTGCTACCTTCCAGTAGCCTTACATACCTCAACTAATCATCATAACCACTATGAAGCTGATCGTTTTATCCCTAGTTTCTGGAGGAGAAAGCTAGGTATATGTAACTTGGCCAAGGTCACACAGCTAACTAGGGGCAAGGGGCAAAATCAGGATTAAGGCCTGGGTCTGACCAAGTCCAAATCCTGTGTTCTTATCTCTTTCACCATTCTGCCTGTGCAGAAGGCAGGACAGGGTTAGTATACCTCTTTTCTTTTTCTTTCCCTTTCTCCTTTCCTTTCCTTTTTCCTTTCCTTTCTTTCTTTTCCTTCCTCCCTCCCTCCCTTCTTCCTTCCTTCCTTTCTTTCTTTTTCTTTCTCTTTCTTTCTTTTCTTTTTTCCCTCCCTCCCTCCCTCCCTCCCTCCCTTCCTTCCTCCCTCCCTCCCTCCCTCCCTTCTTTCTCCTTTCTTTTTTTTGACCAGGGTCTCACTCTGTTGCCCAGGCTGGAGTGCAGTTGCTCAATCCTAGCTCACTGGAGCCTCGACCTCTTTTGCTCAAGCAATCCTCCCACCTCAGCCTCCTGAGTAGTGGGGATTACAGGTATACACCGCCATACCTGGCTAATTTTTGTATTTTTTTAGAGATGGGGTCTTGCTATGTTGCCCAGGTTGCTCTTAAACTCCTGGGCTCAAGCAATTCTCTCACCTTGGCCTCCCAAAGTGTCGGGATTGCAGGTGTGAGCCACTGCACTTGGCCATATGCCTGTTTTCTAAAGATCTTTTTTCTTTTAAAAAGGAGTTCGGAGAACTATTTCACAGAACTCCCAGTGGCAGCGTTGGGGCTAGAGCCCCTTTAATAGATGATGACAGAAGAAACATTCCTACTCCTGATTGGGCCACCATGTAGGCTTCTAGGCACAGTAATAAGCAATGTAAAAACCTTCCTGTATCTCTCAAATCATGTAGTCAGCACCTGACTCTTACTTCATAAATTGAGTCCAAATGAATTGAAGACTCTCCTAAACCACCTGCAATATGGCTTCCTCCCCTGCTACTCCATGAAATGGCTCCTCTCCACATCGTCCGTGACCTCCTGGCTGAATCGTTTTTACTTCGTGTTTGTACTGTCTTTGGCCTCGCTGCAGTGTTTCATTGCTTATTGAAACTTCCTCCTGCCTTGATTTCAGGGCAGCAGCCTGTCCTGGTTTTACTGCTACTTTTGTGGCTTCTCCTTCTCAGCTTTTTCTCAAAGGCTTAGGTTTCTCTGACTACATTGGTCACGGTGCAGGTGCAGGTTCCGCCTTTGCTAGTTTAAACCAAAAGGATTACTGCAAGGTATTAATTGGCTTATAGAATCGGTGGGAGAGCTGAAGAAGTGGATTTGAGACTGAATTGCTAGGAAAAAAGTCACACTTAGAACTGAGTTGCCAGGGGAGTTGCTGCTTCTGCCGCAATTAGGGAGTACCTGCTGAGCTAGCAAACTCACAACCTAGAGTTGCTGGGCTCCACACAAGCAGAATAGATGCTTCCTGCCCCACCCGCCTTGCCCCATCCCCCACTTATTCAACTCTGAAATTGGAGTCTTATATCAGTGTGTCTAATTGCCACAACTTAAATCACATCCTTAGAAACCCTAGCTGGAGGAATCTAAAAAATGTAGTTTTTGCCTTTCCAATTCTGCAGTATGGGAAGGCATACTCAAAGGAGATTGAAATACACATTGAGTTACTCAGTCATTTAGATTTTCTTTTTTCCTGTTGCAATACATCAATAACAGATAACATTCACATGCATTACTCACTCTCTTGATTTAAATTCTGATGCAGTTTTCTAAAATTTAGCTGGAAAGTAAAGCAGAGACCACAGACTACTCAGGGAAGGGGTATTATATTCATAAAAACATAAACATGTAAGTAAGTAAAATATTCATTTAATGATATAGATGTCCTATGAATGTTTTCTTCCTTTATATTTTTTTCTCCTTTTTAAACTAAAAATGTAATTATTGGGAAAAAGAGAAATTGGAAATAAATATAAAATTATAAAGAAGCACTACAGTATTTTAATCTCCATTGGTATTAGAGGTTATATAGCATTTTTCTCTAAGAGCTAGGACAAAGATAAGCTGGGATGTGAGTTATATGTGCTGTTTCCTCAGCTCTGCCATTAACTCCATTCAAAATAATATTTAAAAGCAGGCAGCTGAGCCGGGCGTGGTGGCTCACGCCTGTAATCCTAGCACTTTGGGAGGCAGAGGCGGGCGGATCACCTGAGGTCAGGAGTCCAAGACCAGCCTGACCAACATGAAGAGACCCTGTATCCACTAAAAATACAAAATTAGCTGGGCGTGGTGGCGCATGCCTGTAATCCCAGCTACTCAGGAGGCTGAGGCAGGAGAACTGCTTGAACCTGGGAGGCGGAGGTTGTGGTGAGCCAAGATCACATCACTGCACTCCAGCCTGGGCAATAAGAGTGAAACTCCATCTCAGAAAAAAAAAAAAAAAAAAAAGAAGAAGAAGAAGGTAGCTGAGAGTGCTGTTATTAAAGGCACAGCCTGGTACCTATTTTAATTTATGAAAAGCAAGTCATTCACAATTTTAATTCTTTATTATTTTCCAATTTTAAATGCAATGTATATAGAAACAATCCCCACGTATGGGTGTGATTACCACTGTACCTCACCATGCTGCATGCAAATCTGATTACATCATGCCTTGCTAAATAGCTTTCAGAGGTTCCACACCCCATTGAGATAAAGAGGAAGTTCCTCCAACTAGCATTTCACACCCTGCGAGAACTGGCCATTGCTTCAGCTAACTGCCATGTCCCCACATCCATACTCCATTCTAGCTGGAGCAAACCAATGACAAGCTTTCCAATGCACCATGCTCTCTTCTGTCTCTGGCTCTTTGGAAGTACTACTCCTTCTAAAGAGATTATCTTTCTCCCACTCTTGCCTTCTGAAAACTCTAAGAATACCCCTAAGTTACAGTTTATGTGTCACCTTCTCCTAGAAGCTCTGCCTGAAATCAATCTCAGCCCACTCAACTCCCAGGCTGAATTAGGTGCCCTCTCCACGCCACCCTCCCCTCACCTGTCTCTTTGTCCAAGGCTCCCTCAGCACCCTCAGCCACAGCACACTATTGTTAACGTCTATTTACATATGGGTTCTTCCCATTAACTGGTTTGATTTTAAAAGTTGGAGGTTGATTTTACATAAACGTATTACTCCAAAATAGTAGTGCCTAAACGAATATTTGTAAAATGAATGAGTAATTGACAAATGAACAAATGAATGAATAAAAATGTTGGCTTCTCTAGTACACGATCTACATATGCTTTATGCAATTTATAAAGATTATTCACTTGCCAATAAAGACAAAAAATGATTTTACATCCTATTGCAGACATCTAAGTATGTATTAGGTTAGCTAAAATTTTGGCATCAAAGGCCAGGTATAGTCACTCGTGCCTGTAATCCTAGCACTTTGGGAGGCGAGGTGGGTGGATCACTGAAGTCAGGAGTTTGAGACCAGCCTGGACAACATGGTGAAACACTGTCTCTACTAAAAATACAAAAATTAGCCAGGAGTGATAGTGTATGCTTGTAATCCCAGCTACTTGAGAGGCTGAGGTGGGAGGGTCGCTTGAACCTGGGAGGTGGAGGTTGCAGTGAGCTGAGATCTCGCAATGCACTCCAGCCTGGGAGACAGAGCAAGATTCTGCCTCAGAACTTAAATAAATAAAATTTTGGCATCAGAATTTCAGGAAATGAGAGCTAGTTAGGCAAGAATACTAAATAACTGGTCTTTAACTGGAGCTTATTCAGAGGTCCATGAACTCGCTGAAATAATATGCAAAATTATGTTTATGTATATATATAAAGGCTTATGTATATATATTATGTATATAGGGCAGGTTGACAAGACTTCTTTCAAAGGAAGAGTGGAGCCAAGCACGGTGGCTCATGCCTGCCAGCACTTTGGGAGGCCAAGACAGGGAGCAGGGGGGATGGGGGGGATCACCTGAGGTTGGCAGTTCGAGACCAGCCTGACTAACATGGAGAAACCCCGTCTCTACTAAAAATACAAAATTAGCTAGGCGTGGTGGCACATGCCTGTAATCTCAGCTACTCGGGAGGCTGAGGCAGGAGAATCACTTGAACCCGGGAGGCAGAGGTTGCAGTGAACTGAGATCTCACCATTGCACTCCAGCCTGGGCAACAAGAGTGAAACTCTCTCTCAAAAGAATAAAAAAAGGAAGAATGGAAAGCAGTCAGGTCTATTGCAGATAAAGCACCATGGGAACACTTTAATAAGCAATGAGGAGACTGAGAATGGGGTGGGAGATCATAAGAATGAGACAGCAGCTGCAAAGAAGGGGCAATTCAAACATTTAAATTTATTATTAGGTTCTCACCTGGTGAAATGTGCCACTGTCAAATATAGCATTAAAAATATATTTACCAATTCAAGTGTGACAGGATCAAATTTTACCCTCCCCCCAATGCCCCACTCTATCAAGGAGTCTGTGTTTGCCTGCCCTTCATGTGCTGTGTATTATAAGGGAAGGAGAATTGAAAAGTTCAGGGAAAGACAAACTTCCTTTACACACAAAAAATTAGTTGTATATATACTTGTGAAGAAAAGGAATGCATTCAGAAGGTAGAAGAAAGGGGCTTTTTTTTGCCAGCAGTAGATAAGAGAGATTCAGAGAGCAGCCCCTTGGATGGAGAGAACTCAGGAACGAAGTGTCCAAGTAGGATTTTTTTAAAGTGTAATTTTTTATTAATAAATGTGATAAAGCTTCTTTTTCACCAGGCTTCATAAAGACATAAATTATTTTGCAAGGTCTTGGGAGGCAGATTCATGTTTCTGATTTGTGTGGGCTCCACATGGCAACAGGCCTCAAAGCAGAGGCACACAGTCCTAGATTTATTTCTTGGGGTTACACCTGCCTGTTTTGCTGTGGGGCAGCCTATTTTTGTCTGGGTTGGGTAGGTTACCGGGAGGTAAGAAGCCAATTGACCCCTTATCAGTAATTTCATTAACCAAGCCACTCCCAGGTTTTCGTTTGTTTTGTGGGAGGCCTGTGTCATCAAGTGGGGAAACTTCCCCAGGACAAGCTACTATGTCTCTGGACAAAGGAACACAAAAGGTGTTACCATTTTCTCCTGAGCAATTGTTTTTAAATGGCTCTATTTCTTTTACTATTAAAATACAATTTAAAAATGTGCGTAGGGGACACTGTGGTGTGCTGCCCAGATCCAGCCCCTCTTCTCAGGCCTGAAGCACTCATTCTTCAACCTACCCAACCGAGACCAAATCTGCTGGAAGAGTTGATGGCTGCCAGCTCCCAGCTAAGCCCCTTTTCTTGCAGTTATCCTCCTATGAAAATAGCAACTTCATCCAAGGTTACTTCCCCTTCCCAGAGCAGCCCCTATTCGATGACTGGTCAACATCCCCAACTTGGGGACAACTCTTCAGGGTCATCCCAGTTCCAGAGACCCACGTGGTACAAGAAAGACACTGAAGCTGGTCATCCACCAACTGGCTGGAAAGAAGGAAAAGAAAATCTAGGGGCCCCAATTCACTATGCCAAAAGAAAAAAAAAATTCAGCTGAAAGCTGAGTCATGGAAGAAACTGCCTTTCCTTTTGTTCCTAAGCAGATAACTACAAATAAAAGACTATCTCCACAGGAAATACTTAAATAAAAGGTTAAATACATCCACTATATGTTCACCTTATATAAAGTGCCAATTTACTGAGCACAACATGAAGACATCATTGACCATCCCCCTGCCTGCTCCTTTTCCCTTGCAACATGCAGATTACCATACCCTCCTTCTTTCCCCTGCAGCCCACTTTCCCTCTTTAAATACTGAAGACCTCGAATTCATCTTTGGAGAAAAGCACAGACCGCATGTCCTTCACTGTGGCAAAATAAACTTCTGAACTGATGGAGCCCTGTCTCAGATACTTTCTGGTTGACAGATTCATCACAGTTGTTTGGTAGAGCACGAAAACGCCTTGCACACAGTAGCAGAGTGATTGCTAACATTTTCTAGAAGGGCATACCTTTGGGAGGGAACTCACTGGCTGGGGCAATGGAACCACTATTTGACAAGCAGGAGGAAATTAGCAATTATAAGGACAGTAGGATCAGGTGCCTGTTGCTGAGGGCAAAAGATGTTCTGGAGAAAGATAAAGAAAGTCTGAGGGTGATTAACCAGCAATTAAATCAGCTAAACAGAAAAGTCAGAAGGCTTCCTTGTCAGTACAATGAGAGACTCTCATCTCCTATAGCTAGAGGACAGACAAAGTTGAAGATCAGGCTCAGCACTGAAGCAAAAAAGTAGCAAGTTTCCAAAACAAGACTGATTCCTCAGCAGCTAAAGGAGGAAAAGGACGATAGGAGCTGCAGCATTTGGTCAGGCTGCACTAGCAGAGCTGTAAGAGATTGAGGCAGGATAATAGGGTCTGGAGACAGGGAACTTCAGGCCAGTTTGTACTGACTTCCTAAGAGAGAAAACACCAAAGTTTGGGGGCAGGAAATCTAAGGCCAATTCATGCTGACTTCCAAAAGCTGGATCAAAAGGAAAACACCTGGGGTGGAGGGCAGGACACCTACAGCCAATTAACACAAACTTCCCGAGGCTAAACCAAAACGGAAAAACTCCATCTCCCCACTCCAAGCAACAAAGGATCAAAGGCTACTCTCCCTGCAAACCTCCCGCTTCCACCACATCCCAGATGGAAAGGGAGAGTGCCTTGGATCAGTGGCAGGCTGAGCACTTGGCCATCCCTTTTATCTTCAAAGGGAGCCTTTTATTTTTTTTTTAGACGGAGCCTCCCACTGTCGCCTGGGCTGGAGTGCAGTGGCTGATCTCTGCTCACTGCAACCTCCGCCTTCCGGGTTCACACAATTCTCCTGCCTCAGCCCCCCCACCCCCACCCCCACCCCGAATAGCTGGGATTATAGGCGCCCGCCACCACGCCCAGCTAATTTTTGTATTTTCAGTAGAGACGTGGTTTCGCCAAGCTGGCCAGGCTGGCCTCAAACTCCTGACCTCAAGTTATCCACCCACCTCAGCCTCCCAAAGTGTTGGGATTACAGGCGTGAGCCACTGCGCCCGGCCCTTACAGTGTATATCCTAAAGCAACAAACCTAATGTGGTGTGGTGTCCCTAACAGGTAGAACACATGGTTTTGAAAACCAAGGGGTAGGAGTAGGAATGGCCCTGCTTACCCACACCACCAGGTACCCTCTTGGAGAATGTCCCTACAAATCTGGGCCCTGTGAGTTTAGAGATATGGGCTCCGTGGAAGAGAATGTAACACCAGGGTACACAGCAAGAGTCCCATTCCATTTCAAGGTTGTCTGTTGCCCAGTTATTTTAGGTCCTTCCTGCCAAGAAATCGGCAGGCCTGAAGGGGTAACTGGTTTTAATCTTCTGGAGGAGGTAGCCCTGTTGCTATAAAATGGGGACAGGGTAGAATATTTCAAACCCCAGGTGATCTACTTGGTACTCCCTTGCAGCAGCCAGAGGCTGAGGAGGGCAAGGTGATCAGGAGCTCAGGCCCCTGAGGGATAAGGGTCTGAATCATACCACCCAGGAAAGCCACAGGGCGAGGGGACTCTATCATGGGTAAAGACAGAGATGATGAATACAAACACATCTCATTTTATTGCACTTAGCTTTATTGCACTTAGCAGATACTGTGTTTTTTACAAATTGAGTGTTTGTGGCAGCCTGGTGTCCAGCAAGTCTATCAGCTCTATTTTTCCAATAGCATGTGTTCATTTCATGTCACATTTTAGTAATTCTTGCAATTTTTCAAAGTTTTTTATTATCATTATATCTTTTGTGGTGATCTATGATCAGCGATCTTTGATGTTACTATTTTTTTATTTTTATTTTTTGAGATGAAGTCTCACTCTTGTTGCCCAGGCTAGAGTGCAGTGCTACGATCTCAGCTCGCTGCAAACTCCGCCTCCTGGGTTCAAGTGATTCTCCTGCCTCAGCCTCGCCAGGAGCTGGGATTACAGGTGCCCACCATCAGACCTGGCTAATTTTTGTATTTTTAGTAGAAAGGGGGTTTTGCCATGTTGGCCAGGCTGGTCTTAAACACCTGACCTCAGGTGATCCACCTGCCTCTGCCTCCCAAAGTGCTGGGATTACAGGCATGAGCCACCAAACCCAGCCTGGTGTTACTATTGTAACCGCTTTGGGGTGCCGTGAGCTATGCTCATATAAGATGGTGAATTTAATTGGTAAATGTTGCTTATGTTCTGACTGCTCTACTTACTGGCTGCTCCACATCTCTCTGCCTCTGGTTAGGCCTTCCTATTCCCCGAGACACAATATTGAAATTAGACCAATTAATAACCCTACAATGGCCTCTGAGTGTTGAAGTGAAAGGAAGAGTTGCACAGCTCCCACTTTACAGCAAAAGCTAGAAATTGTTTAGTGAGTAAGACATATTCAGAGCTGAGGTGGGCAGAAAGCTGGGCCTTTTGCATTAAACAGCCAAGTTGTGAATGCAAACGAAAAGCTGTTGAAGGAAATGAGAACTTCTACTCGAGTGAACACATGAATAATAAGAAAGTGAAATAGCCTTATTGCTGATATGGAGAAAGTTTGAGTGGTCTGGATAGAAGATCAAACCAACTACAACATTTCTTCAAGCCAAAGCCTCATCCAGAACAAGGCCCTAACTCTTTTTAATTCTGTGAAAACTGAGAGAGGTGAGGAAGCTTCAGGAGAAAAATATTAAGCTAGCAGAGGTTGATGCATGACGTTTAAGGAAAAAAAAAAGCCATCTCTGTAACTTCAAAGTGCAAGGCGAAGTAGCAAGTGCTAATATATTTAGAAGCTGCAGCGAGTTATCCAGAAGATCTGGCTAAGATCATTGATGGTGGTGGCTACACTAAACAATAGGCTTTCAGTGTAGATAAAACAGTCTTCTATGGGAAGAAGATGCCATCCAGGACTTTAATAGCTAGAGAGAAGTCAGTGCCTGGCTTCAAACTTCAAAGGACAGGCTAACTCTCTTATTAGTAGATAATACAACCGGTGACTTATAGTTGAAGCCAGGCCGTTTTGAAAATCCAAAGGCTCTCAAGAATTATTCAAAATCTACTCTGCATTTGTTCTATAAATGGAAAAAACAAAGCTGAGATGACAGCACTTATGCTTACGGCATGGTTTACTGACTATTTAAAGCCAACTGTTGAGATCTGCTCAGAAAAAAGAATTCCTAATGGAAAGTACACTCAACTTGGAGTCAGTGGAAGTAGCCTCAAGTTGCGGCTGAGGTCAGTTACCATCTGTGCTTTTTTTTTTTTTTTTTTTTTTGAGATGGCGTCTCACTGTGTCACCCAGGCTGGAGTGCAGTGGCTCAGTCTTAGCTCACTGCAACCTCTACCTTCTGGGTTCAAGCGATTCTCCTGCCTCAGCCTCCCAAGTAGCTGGGATTACAGGCACCTGCTACCACATCTGGCTGATTTTTGTATTTTTAGTGGAGACAGGGTTTCACCATGTTGGCTAGGCTGGTCTCGAACTCCTGACCTCAGGTGATCCACCTGCCCTCACCTCCCAAAGTTCTGGGATTACCGTCGTGAGCCACGGCACCTGGCCCCATCTGTGTTATTTTGAAAATGTTTTATATCACTAAGAATTTGAGAGACCTCAAGTAGGCCAGACCCTATTTTGATTCCTTTTCTTTTCTTTTTTTCTTTTTTTTGCAAGGAGGGTTGGAAATGACATAAAGGAAACATACAGATTGGTCAGAATGATTTCAGTCCTCCTTTATGCCCTAGAAAATGCTGTGTCAAGCTGTACCCAGAAAAATCCATGTTACTTCTGCTCTCTACCTGAAAGTTGGAGCCTTTAACTCTCCGGGTGTCCAGGGAACTGGAGCCGCCCAGCACAGTTCACTTAGTCTTGGGCAGACAGTGTTTGGTGACAGAGAAAAGTTATTGGGTATCTAAGGCAGATACTTGGCTGGCAGAACTGAGAACTAGGCTGAGGGGAGAAGGTGTTCTGACCTAAAAAATATATTCTATTCCATGGTCTCAAAAAATTTGAGACATAGGGCTTATTGACATTAATACCAGATGACCTTAGCAGACACTGTGTAAATGATGGTTATTTTAACCTATTTAAGGTGGCATTATTGGTTTTTCTTAGATTTTTCAAAAAACCATTTGTCTAGATTACTTAGCTAAGTGCTGGGGACATGAAGGTGAATAACAGTTCCTGCTCTCCAGGATGATCATAATTTAATAATGGAGACAGCCACTTGAAAGATTATAACTGCAACATATCATTATAACTATAAAACAATGCGATAACCACTGCTATAAAAATGGCTTTCTTGGCCAGGTGCAGTGGCACACACCTGTAATCCCAGCACTTTGGGAGGCCAAGGAGGGCGGATCACAAGGTCAGGATTGAGACCATCATGGCCAACATGGTGAAACCTCATCTCTACTAAAATACAAAAAATTAGCTGGGCATGTTGGTGCACGCTTGTCTACTTGGAAGGCTAAGGCAGAATAATAACTTGAACCCAGGAGGCGGAGATTGCTGTTAGCCGAGATCACGTCACTGCACTCCAGCCTGGTGATAGATAAAGACTCTGTCTCAAAAAAAAAAAAAAAAAAAAAAAAAAGGCTTTCTTCTCTTGTTGTAAATTATGTTTTAGATTTTTAGTGTTTTAAAGTATCTAGTATTCAATTTAAGCAAAATTTTAAAAGTAGAGACTTAAAAATTGGAAAAGAAGAGGCAAAAATTTTAGTACCCGCAAGTGACATCACTGCTATTTGACAACTGTAAGAGAATCAGTTAAAAAACTATTATCAATGAGAAGAGAATATAGCCTTAAGAAGGACTGGTGGATCCAGAGAAAGGGGGTCAGGAGAGAGGGTAGGCCTTTCAGGGAACCTGGAGTATTGGACTCTCCCACTCCAGAAGGAGACAATTAAAAAGGGCAGAGTAAGTACAGGATGGCCTTAGCCCAAAGGAGGGGAATCTCCCAGGCTTGAGAAGAAAGACGCTTCCTCTGCCAGGCCCAGGGATAGGAGCAGAACATGCAGAGACTGAAGGTCCAGAGGGGAAGCATAAACCCAAGCTGAGTCAGGCTCTGCAAGGCTCCTTCTGTCAGATAAACTGAGAAGTAAGTTCCAAATATGTCTTGGAGTTGAAGTTTCCAGTCTATATTGGTCTTCTTCCTGGTGGCCAGGGAGTTGGCTGGAGGGAATGGCTGAGGTCTGGAGCAACCAGAGGTAATGCCACACCAGATAGCACTACTAAGGCTCCACCCTATTTTATGAGATACAAACTCAGAGCAGGTGGAGCAGAAGGTTGCACAGGGGTCTCTAAGAGAATGCTTAGCTTAGGCCAGGCACAGTGGCTCACACTTGTAATCCCAGCATTTTGGGAGGCCAAGGCGGGCAGATCACCTGAGGTCAGGAGTTCGAGACCAGCCTGGCCAACATGGTGAAACCCCGTCTCTACTAAAAATACAAAAATTAGCTGGGTGTGGTGGCACGCGCCTGTAATCCTAGCTACTCAGGAGGCTGAGGCATGAGAATCACTTGAATCCAGGAGGTGGAGTTTGCAGTGAGCCAAGATCGTGCCACTGCCCTCCAGCCTGGGCAACACAGCGAGACTCTGTCTCAAAAAAAAAAAAAAAAGAGAGAGCTTAGCTTAATAATTTCATCATTCTGTGGCTGATTCTGTGAGAATCTAGTAAGAAGATACTCATAATTAAAGTCCTGGGGTCTTGCCATGGACTGACAGGTGAGAGGGAGAGATGTGAAAAGGAGTAGAGAGTACTGAAAGTCTGCAGTCCTGGTTAGAAAAAATGCAAAGAAGGAAAGAAAGGTAGAGGATCTTACAGGAAAGATGTGAGGCATGGCATGGTGGCTCAGACCACCAGCTTGGTCATCATACAAACTGGATTCCAGTCCCAGGCTACCTCTCACTATTTGTGTGTTTGTCCTTGAAGAAGTTCCATAACCTTCAGAGTTTCAGTTTTTTTTTTTTGTAAAATGGAGACATAGCAGTATCTTCTGCATAGAAATTTATCTCAGGGATGAAAGGATATAAAGCATCTAAATGCTTGGCACAACCCCAGGCACATACTGTATGCTCAGTAAATGCTAGAAATTTTTATTATTACCAATCCTCTTTCTTCTTGTCTTGAAAGTAGTGAGACTGTGCAATAAAAGAACTTCAATGGGGCATTTGCTCTTTCACAAGCAGCAAATAACTATCAGACTACACTTCCAGGTGATGTCCACATTCCTTTTGGACATTGTCCTGAGATGCTGGTCCCAGCCAAAATTGAGGTGCGGGTGTTGAAAGACCTTTTATTTCTCACTCTGTTTCTCTAACCTTGAAATCAGCCAGAGTTAAGTCATCTGTAGAGAAAAGTACTTTCTGCTCTGGTCAGAGGAAGAATTAACAAGCCATTTGGTATTGCAACCTTCTCAGTCAGAATGCCAGGATTGGCTTCTTGCCCTGTGCCTGAACTGTTGCCATCCATTTTAACTCCTTTTAAATTCCTTTTTTTTTTTTTTTGAGACAGAGTCTTGCTCTGTCACCAGGCGCCAGGCTGGAGTGCAGTGGCGCGATCTTGGCTCACTGCAACCTCTACCTCCCGGGTTCAAGCAATTATCCTGCCTCAGCCTCCCAAAGTAGTTGGGACTACAGGCACGCCACCATGCCCAGCTAATTTTTATATTTCAGTAGAGATGGGGTTTCACCATGTTGGCCAGGATGGTCTCAGTCTCTTGACCTTTTGATCTGCCTGCCTAGGCCTCCCAAAGTGCTGGCATTACAAGCATGAGCCACTGCGCCCAGTCTTAAATTCTTAATAGTGGCTTCAGTGACTGTGAGAGTTTGGGAGAGGATTGAAGGCAGCAACTTTTTGAGGCTTGAACATGCACAAATAAATTAAGTGGCTATTTAATATTGGGTGTGTTGATCTGTATTTGTAATACAACAGATAAGGTATATGCATTATTTAAAATTTCCTGTGGTTTCAATTTTGTAAGATTGATGAGATGGTGGATGTATTTGCACTTGAATTAAATTAGAAATATTGATCATCGTCTGTCATGTAAACTTAATTTAAGCCTTAGGCCATGATTTCCTGATTTTATAATCAAGTATGCCTTTAGCCCTCAAAGACATGCCAAAGTCACCAAATTGTGACTTTGCTCAACCGGGATGTTTAGCTTCCCTAGATAGTTCCACTTAAACTTCCTTAGGAATGTCAGTTTTGCAACATGGTCTCTAAGTCATGGTGTTCACATCCTGGAAAATTCTATGACTTTCCCAATACTTTATTTATTTGAGATAGAATCTCACTCTGCCACTCTGGCTTGAATGCAGTGGTATGATCTTGGCTCACTGCAATCTTCATCTGCTGGGTACCAGCGATTCTCCTGCCTTAGCCTCCCGAGTAGTGGGATTACAGGCACGCACTGCCATACCCAGCTAATTTTATTTTGTTTTGTTTTTGGAGATGGTGTTTCACTCTTGTTGCCCAGGCTGGAGTGCAATGGTGCGATCTTGGCTCACGGCAACCCCCACGTCCCAGGTTCAAGCAATTCTCCTGCCTCAGTCTCCCAAATAGCTGGGATTTCAGGCGTGCACCACCACACCTGGTTAATTTTTTGTAATTTTAATAGAGATGGGGTTTCTCCATGTTGGTAAAGCTGGTCTTGAGCTCCCAACCTCAGGTGATCCGCCCACCTCTGCCTTCCAAAGTGCTGGGATTACAGGTGTGAGCCACCATGCCTGGCCTAATTTTTGTATTTTTAATAGAGATAGAGTTTCACCATGTTGGCCAGGCTGATTTCAAACTCCTGGCCTCAAGTGATCAGCCCACCTGGGTCTCCCAAAGTGCTGAGATTATAGGCGTCAGCTACTGTGCCTGGCCCCCAGTACTTTTAAAATAAATTTTTGTGCTTAAGTTAGCTGGAGTTGGCTTCTGTTGCTTACTGCAGAGAACCCTGATTGACATACATTTTCTGTGTATCAGTTTTCTCATGTAAAATGTGGGGACTATTAATTATATATTATTTAACTGGGCATTAAAATGTTAAATGAGTAGTCTACGTATTTTTCTTGCACATAATTGCTGAGAAAATTATTTCCCATTTAAAAATGAAATTAGACCACTTGCTTTTTTCTTCATTATTCCATTTTCTTCCAAAGACATATACAGGTATTAAAATAAGTAAAAAAGTTCTTGAGTGTGTTGGAAAGTGGTTGGTTTTTAAAACAGCTGTAACATATCTTGGTGACAGAAATATTACAATACATTGAACACTATGGATGTTGAAATTTTTCTTAATGAAAGGTGTTATTTTTGAAAACAAAAAGTTTTGAGCTTCTAGGAAGAATGATGAGATGAGATATAAGATATTCTTATTTAAGCACGTTACTATAGACATATGAAGGACTTAGACACATGTCCACATCCAGCTGCAATAAATGGCAGGACCATGGACATGAGGGTCTTTGCCACATAGGTTTCCTCCACAGCAAAAAATACAAGCAACATTATCATTTTTAACAAATGCATAGACATTTCTATTTCACATTGTCCTTTAATTCAACATTGTTTTAGTATCAGCTTTATGTTTTACATGAAATAAGCGTTTTTCTCACTCGATCAGGTTTGTATTTCAAAGAGAAACTTGAAAAGGACTAGATAAGATGAGGAAATATACGGAGACACCCAGTCACAGAGGCCAGTGGTCGACCCAGTGGCAGTCAGAGCCTCCATAATTAGAGGTTTGTACTTAGTGGGCAGATGATGCTGTATTGGGCAGAGAGAGAAAAATGGTCACAATACTTGGGCAATAAACACACAACATAGTCTTGATTTTCTCCCTCTGTGTCCCTATTATCCATGTATGCAATGAAGATTGAATAATTGTTCCTTTTTTTATTTAGAAAGAAAAAATGTACTCATGCTTTAATGATCTCAAATACTTGATGATAAAAAATAAAACAAACCCATGGTTCAGATTGTTCTGAAGTTTCAAGGAAATTTATGTTTGTGTTTTCACGTTTTTCCAATTAAGTATTATTTAGTGAATTCATGTCAGATTTTATTATCTCGTCTATGTCACTTATGGTTCAAACAGTAGAGTACATAGAGTTTAATATGGTGTAGTGATGGATATAAAAGAATAAAAAAAAAGGAACCCTGCTTTCAAAGCGCCTTTAGAATCTCAAGTACAGGGCCCGGCATAGTGCTCATGCCTGTAATCCCAACACTTTGGAAGGCCAAGGCTGGCAGATCACTTGAGACCAGGAGTTTGAGACCAGCCTGGCCAACATGGCGAAACCCTGTCTCTACTAAAAACACGAAAATTAGCCAGGCCTGGTAGTGGTACACGCCTGTAATCCCAGCTACTTAGGAGGCTGAGGCACGAGAATCGCTTGAACTTGGGAGATGGATGTTGCAATAAGCTGAGGTGGCACCACTGCACTCCATCCTGTGCAACAGAGTGAGACCGTGTCCCAAACAAACAAAAACAAAGTCAACTATGAGTAACTGCAAGAATCTGCTAGTTGATTTCCCTGAACACTGTCTCTGTTTTTGCCCAGTTCACCATCCACTCTGCAGTTCATCTTCCACTGCTTTTATGTCTCATCACTATTGTCACTGGCTCCCCATTTCTCTTAGGGCAGCTTTCAAGGCCCTCCACAATATGGCCTGAACCTACTTGTCTGATGTGGTCTTCTATCACCCAGGAGAGTGAATCAGGCAGCCAGGCCAGTGTTTCAACTGTTCCCAGACCAGCAATCCAGGCTCTTTCTCACGCTGCTGCCCCCAATTCAGCATGCCATCTCCCTCCCTCGTATGTCCATATCTTGCTTCTGATTTCTTTTTCCTTCTAGGCATTTTCACATTGCAATTAAACTGCTGTGTGTGCCCTTCCTTTCTTATTTATTAAACAAATGCTTAACGAACACTTACTGTCTGCCAGATGATGTGATTAGCACTTGATAGACAGCAGTGAACAAAACCAACCTTTGCTCTACCCTCATTCTATCCTTAAATGAGGCAGGATAAACTGTAATTAAATAAGCAAGCATAAAGTAATTCCAGATGCTAAGGGGTACAAAGGTAAAACCAAAAATATTCACATGTTATGAAAGAATAACAGATGGAACCTAAATTAGATGGGTTAGTGGGTGAAGGCAGGGTGCGGTCAGGGAAGGTCTCTAAGTGACATTTAAAATTAAGAATGGATAGGAGTTAGGAAGTTGAGCAAATGGTAGCAGGAAAACTATTCCGAAGAGCAGCATCTGCAAAGATCCTTGGGTAGGAAGGAAGAAACTCAGTGAATTTGGAACTGAAAGAGGAACTGAAAGAAGCCAGGGAAGGCAAAGGAAAGTGAAGAAAAATGAAGCCCCTTCTTACCAACTAGACCTTGAACTCCTTAGGATCAGGACCCCCATTTTATCTTTTGTGAATCACCCCTCACTCCCACCCTAAGTACTGAACACAGTACTTAACACATGGTATACCAGTGTTAAAGGATTTGACTACCTATTAATTCATCATCCTACTAAGTCATCAGGAATAATGTAAGAAATTATAACACCCAAGTGCAGTGGCTCAAGCCTGTAATCCCAGTACTTTGGGAGGCTGAGGTGGGAAAATCACGAGGTCAGGAGTTCAAGACCAGCCTGACCAACATGGTGAAACCCTGTCTCTACTAAAAAAAAATATATATATATATATATGCGTGTGTATATATATGTATATATATATGTATATATATGTATACATATATGTATATGTATATATATATGTGTGTATATACACACACATATATATACACACATATATACACACACATATATACACACACACACATATATATATACACACATATATATACACACACACATATATATATACACACACATATATATATATACACACATATATATATATATATACACACACACAAATTAGCCAGGTGTGGTCGTGGGTGCCTGTAGTCTCAGCTATTCGGGAGGCTGAGTCAGGAGAATCGCTAGAACCAGGGAGGCAGAGGTTGCAGTGAGCCAAGAGCATGCCACTGCATTCTAGCCTGGGTGACAGAGTGAGATTTCATCTCAAAAAAAGAAAAGAAAAGAAAAGAAAATTAGAACAAAGTATAAAGTAATACACAATCAAACAGAGCAGTTTTAAGACTCTGGTAAGTCCCAGGCATTTCTAATCTCAGAGGCTCTATATCTCCCACATAGTACAAAATATATTAAAATGAACCCATGATTACATCAAACACCATGTATATCACCACATAATCAGAGTAGAATTGAGTTGAAGTTAATTGATTTTCATCATGTTAAATCTGTGGACATCTAAAGATACATATATTAATTTTGATTTTGTGAGCTTTTTTTTTAAATGTCATTCTCCCCTCATCCCCAAAAGTCTCAGACATTTTTTTGGACTCTAGAAAGAACTGCAAGTCCAGGAACACTCATTCTATTTTGTAGAATGGGATGCTGCCCGATTCCAGATTTGCAAATAAGAGCCAAAAAAAAAAAAGAACTGCAGGTCCTGAGCACTTTGCCTGACAGATACAAGGCCCAGCACTCAAGGGCTAACCTGGAAGGAATAAACAACAAATACTAGAGCAATTCAGGGAAAGGAGGTATCAGTAAGAGCAGAAAAGCTTGCTTGTTGTATCTGTTAACCCCGTTGATTTGCCTGGCTAACAACCGCAGCTCCTAGGAAGCAGGGGGAGTAAAAGTACACTGTAGTCTGGGCATAACTTGGACCCCAAAGTTTCTCCAAGCAGAAACTAGTGGGATCAACTTAAAGAACTAGAAGCCTAGGTAAAAGTATCCATGCCTTCTTGCTCTCTTTTTTTTTTCCCACTATGTCCCAGAACTGAGCAGATTTATATCTTTTTAAAGTTTGGAGTACACAAGAATGAACACTGTCAGATGTTATGAAGGCAAATGTCAAACCATTCAGAGAAAAATCACAGATCTGATTACATGGCCTGAGACACTAAACAGGAGACTGTCTGCAGAGAATAAGAGAACTGTCAAAAACTGAATACTGAGGATACAATGAACAATGGGGAAGGCAGGAAATTGAGAGCTGGAGAGACCCGTCAGGCTGAAATGCAAACTCATTAGTCAGCTCAGATTTGAAAAATGCCAAGTTGAGAAAAAGAGAATGTAGATGCAATGAAGGTGGCTTAGTCTGCCCAGGCTGCCGTAACAAAATGCCATAGACTTTTGGATGACAAGGCACAGAAATTTGTTTTTTACAGTTCAGTAGGCTGGAAAGTCCAAGATCAAGGTGCTGGCAAGGCAGGTCTCATCCTGAGGCCTTTTCCCTTGGCTTACAGGAGGCTGCCATTTCTGTTTCCTCACATGACCTCCTGTTTGTGTGCTGGGGCTATGGGGAGCTGAGCTATCTAGTACCTCTTTTTTTTTTTTTTGACGGAGTCTTGCTCTGTCGCCTGGCTGGAGTGCAGTGGTGTGATCTTGGCTCACTGCCTCCACCTCCCGGGTTCAAGCGATTCTCCTGCCTCAGCCTCCTGAGTAGCTGGAACTATAGATGTGCGCCAGCTAACTTTTGTATTTTTGGTAGAGACAGGGTTTTACCATGTTGGTCAGGATGGTCTCAATCTCTTGACCTCGTGATCCGCCTGCCTTAGCCTCCCAAAGTGCTGGGATTATAGGTGCAAGCCACCGCGCCCGGTGTCTGGTGCCTCTTCTTATGAGGGCACTGACTTCAGTGTGACAGTCCCGCTGTTAGACCTCATCTAATCCTAAGTACCTCCCAAAGGCCCCATCTCCATATACCATCACATTGGGCATTGAAGTTCACTTCAACATATGAATTTTCAGTGGACACTATTCAGTGCATAGCAGAAGGATACACCTAAAAGAGGGACATCTAAAAGAGGGACTTTCAGGACAGCTGTCAAAATGGATAAAGCCAAGAATGAGCTGCTTGAAAAAAATAAGCACTATATTTTTTTTAAGGCAATGTAATACTGCAGAAAAGAGGAGGAGTATTGGATACAGACAGACCTGGGCTGAATCCTGTTTATTAACTGTGTAGCCTTCAATAAGTTACTTAGTATCTCTGAGCCTCAGTTTCCACAGCTGTCAAATGAACATTAAAACTATACCACAGGGTTGTTGTAAGGATTAATGAGATAGAGGGTTTAAAGTACTGGCACAGAGAAAAGGCCTTATAAAGGTTTTGATGGGCCATGGGAGGTACAGGCATGTTGCTGAGGGTTGAATGTAGTCGTGATGGGTGACAGAGAGAAGCTGGTTCATGCTGAAATGTGCTGGCTCATGAGTACTGCTCCCGTTGAGTAGGAGGTAGGACTGGGTGACTTCTCTAGTGCTTTCCAACTCCAAAATCCCATAAATCCCCATATCCATGAGGAAGCAGATCTGTTCATCTCATCTGCTTTGTTGTTACTATCCATTTGTGCTCTGCATTCTTACATATATTATCTTATTCAATCTTTACTACAACCTGAAACTTAATAGTAATAATAATAGCGATTATTATTCCCACCTTACAAATAAGCAAACTGAAGTGCAAAGAACTGGATAACCTAGCCCAAGATCAGACCTCTGGAGAATGAAAGAATCTGGAACTTACTGGCTTCCACCTCTAAACACCAGCTTCCCTGCTCCAACTTTTCTGAAGTTGAATGTTCTTCACACAAACATCAGTAGGAAGACATTGAAACACAAAATAAGTGGGGCATTGTATGAGAATGCCTGGCTTTCAATGAGCTTATGTCTCCAAGCTTTGACAAATTCCGGCTGGGGTACCAAGAGAATTTATATATGAGAATACTGTTGGCAGCTTTTCAGGGACTGTGGGGCCGGGGAGAGGCGCCAGAAGACTGGCTGGGTACACACTGTTCCATTTTCTGAAAAGGGGAAGAAGGTTGATTCTGCAAACCATAGATGCCAGTTCTGGGCAAAGTTCTTGAAGGGCATCCTATAAACATAAAAAAAGAGAAGTCATTGCTAGGCACCAGCAAGTTTTCACTGAGAAGAGATTATTCCTGATGAATCTAACTTCCATTTCTCATAAGATAAAAGATCAGTATGGCTTTATTTAGACAATGCATTTTGCTCATTTTCATGAACCAGTTGAAAAATCTATTTCAAAAAATTAATAAAAAATAATGACTGTTTCCATGAGAAATATAATTTTTTGGTTATTCATTTTAAAAACCTGATATAGTTATAAATTTACACATGCTTATAAGAAATAATACAGAGGCCAGGTGTGGTGGCTCATGCCTGTAATCCTAGCACTTTGGAATGCCGAGTGCTGATCACGAGGCAGATCACTAGGTCAGGAGATCAAGACCATCCTGGGCAACCTGGTGAAACTTCCATCTCTACTAAAAATACAAAAATTTGGTGGGTGTGGTGTTGTGCACCTATAATCCCAGGTACTCCGGTGGCTGAGGCAGGAGAATGGCAGAGATTGCAGTGAACCAAGATTGCGCTACTGCACTCCAGCCTGGTGACAGAGCGAGATTCCGGGAAAAAAAAAAAAACAAGAAAGAAAGAAAGCAGGAAAGAAAGAAAGAAGAAAAGAAGGAAAGAAAGAAAACAGAGAGATCTTCTGTACACTTAGCTCAGTGTCCCCAGTGGTTATATTTTGTAAAACTGTAAAACTGTAGTATAATAGTACCATCAGGATATTGGCATTGACACACTCATTGATGGTATTCCAATTTCCCCAGTTTTACTTGCATTCATGCGTGTGTGTGTGTGTGTGTGTATGTATGTAAACAGTATTAAGTTTTATATACTTTTATCGTGTCTATGGTGTTACCTATCCACGATTGCAGTCAAGGTACTAAAACAGCTCCAACTGAGGGATCTTTCTTAATGAGGGAGCTAGAACTTTAAACCTTGAAGGAGAAAAGAGGGAAATAATATTTCAAGCAAGAGAAGAGCAAAAAAAAAAAAAAAAAACAGAGGCAGAAACGAATGTTGGATATAGGGGAGAGTGCCTCGGGTCTATTAAAGGAAAGGACTGCTAAATTATAGACATAGTCATTCAGTCAGTTAGGTAAGATGTGTAGCCACATTATAAATAGCCTTGAACATCAGGGACCATGCTACTTACATGTAAAAACAGTATACCACCTAACTCTTAGAAGGCATTTAGATTTCATCCCTGTGGCTAACGGTTCAAAGAGGCATCAATGTTAAGGCATTTGCTGTTCCTCCTGCATAGAGCACTCTTCTCCAGATATGCTTAGTCCAGCTCCATCTCCCTATTTGGCTCTCAGCTTAAAGGTTAGTGGCCTCCAGGCTGGGCATGGTGGCTCACGCTTGCCCGACACTTTGGGAGGTGGTGGTAGGAGATTGCTTGAGGCCAGAAGTTTGAGACCAGCCTGGGCAACAGAGCAAGACCCTATCTCTACAAAAAAATCTAAAGTTAGCTGTGTACGATGACATACACCTATAGTCCTAGCTACTTGGGAAGTTCAGGTGGGAGGATTCGTTGAACCCAGGAGTTCAAGGCTGCAGTGAGCTATGATTGTACCACCACACTCCAGCCTGGGTGACAGAGCAAGACACTGTCTCAAAAAAAAAAAAGTCACCTCCACAGGGAAGCCTTCCCAGATCACCTATCCTACCTATCCTAGAGTGCTGCCTCTGTCTCAGTTCCCTGCTTTCTTTCTTTCTTCCTTTTGTTTTTTTTTTTTTTGATGGAGTTTTCTCTTGTCTTCCAGGCTGGAGTGCAATGGCTGCAATCTTGGCTCACCACAACCTCCGACTCCCTGGTTCAAGTGATTCTCCTGCCTCAGCTTCCCGAGCAGCTGGGATTACAGGCATGCACCTAATAATTTGCACCTAATAATTTTAGTACGCCAGCTAATTTTGTATTTTCAGTAGAGTCAGGGTTTCTCCATATTGGTCACGCTGGTCTTGAACTCCTGACCTCAGGTAATCCACCTGCCTTGGCCTCCCAAAATGCTGGGATTACAGGGATAAGCCACAGCGCCCAGGCTTTTGTATTTTTTAGCAGAGACGGGGCTTCTCCATGTTGGTCAGGCTAGTCTTGAGCTCCAGACCTCAGGTGCTCCACCCTCCTTGGCCTCCCAAAGTGCTGGGATTACAGGCATGAGCCACTGCGCCTGGCAGCTTTATTTCTTCCATAGAACATATTATCATTTTTTAAAAAATCGTAAGTATTTGTTTATTTGTTTATTATTTCTCTCCCCACCACTAGCAAGGAGTTAGAGCTGAGAAGGAGCAGAACCCCCCACACCCAAAGGCCTAAAGGGATCTGGCAGGTAGCAACATGTGAATCTGGCTTGGTAAGGACTGTGTCTATGTGTCTAATAATGACTTTTTGCTGATATGTGGGAAATATAGGCCCAGTGTTGACAAAAAGCATATTTTTTTCCAAAAGGCTGCAAATCCAGATTTTTATAAGCAGTCTCCTCAAATTTAATGTTAGCAACGAATTTTATTTTATCTTTATTTATTTATTTATTTTGAGACGGAGTCTTGCTCTGTTGCCCAGGCTGGAGTGCAGTGGTGCGATCTCAGCTCACTGCAACCTCCGCCTCCCCGGTTCAAGCGATTCTCCTGCTTCAGCCTCCTGAGCAGCTGAGACTACAGGCGCATCACGCCCGGCTGATTTTTTGTATTTTTAGTAGAGATGGGGTTTCACCGTGTTAGCCAGAATGGTCTAGATCTCCTGACCTCGTGACCCACCCACTTTGGCCTCCCAGAGTGCTGGGAGCACAGGTGTGAGCCATCACACCCAGCAATTTTTAAAATTACAACAAAACAGGTACCCTGGCAGAATTCAGTCCACAAGCCATGAGCTTGCCCTCTGGGTGTTCGGTGTTGCAGGTGCCAATGGTCTCGCAGTCCACATCCTCCCTTACAGAGAAGGAAGGGACTCTGGAGGCCACACAGCTGGTTGTAGAAGCAACAACTCAAGAAGCCTGCTGACAAAGCCAGAATAATCTTGTTACAGGTCGGATTTAAGCATTTATTTCTCTACCAGTCAAAATAGCAGCCAACTGCCCACACCAAGGACTATCAGATCTGTGAATTTTGTTTTGTAATCACTCAGGGAAATCCTTACAAGGAGAGGCAATGGAAAGCCGGAACACGTGGGTTTAAGTGTTCTGCTGTTGTTTTATTTTTGTTTTTTGGATTGGATACTTTTTTCTTTCTCTCATTTCTTCCTTTCCCCTTACCTATCCCTGCAGATCAACTCCTTTTTGCAAGGATATGCTTTCAGCTAAGAGTCAGCTTGAAATAAGTTTGCCAAACTCATTCATTTCAGGTGTTAATAGCAGCAAGGTCAGTAGCCCAGGTATCTAAGATCCAAAAATGATAACCTGCAGTCACGCATTTGTTACTTCCTCTGGGGAACATTTGCAGTTGAATATTCCTTTTATTTTCTTCTTCTTCTTTTTAAAAAGTTCCCGAGAGCTATAAATGCAGTTTACTATTCTTTAACTCTAAAGTCAACTTCCTGTCCTTGGAAGTGCAGGCCCCTCAACAACAGATGATGCAGAGATATCCTTCCGGTGTCTTGGGAAGTGAGAGAGGGACCATCCCTGAGGTTATTAGAAGCGCCTGAATATGGGGAGAAAGGAAACAATTGGTCAATCTGGGAAAAGGGGAGATGGGAGTTCCTCGAACGCTTTTTGAAACTTCCCTAAGCCGCAAATCCTAGAAAGAGGGGTAGGGGAGAGGCAGGGAGAGAAGCAAGCAGGGAGGAGGAGGAAGTGAAGGAGGCTTGGAGGAAGCTAGGGGAAGGGAGCTGAAGAAGGAGCAAGGTGGGGAGGTGGGGAGAGGGAGGGTGGCGAGTGGAGGCCCGGGGCCCGCGCGGTGGCTGCTGTGCGTCGCGCCTGGCTCTGCTCTGTGGCTGCAGTGCTGTCCGTCTGTCTGTCCATCGGTCCTTGGGGCGCCAGGCAGCCAGGGATGGCGGCTGTGCATGGGATGGGGGTGAACACCTGGCAGGCCCCCGGCTCACAACGCCCTCGTCTGGTTGGGGCGGGGAGCGGCACCGCCACTTCTGGTCCCCGAACCTGAAGTTCAGCTTCCGCGAATGGAAACGCTTCTCCCAGGTGAACCGGGAGTCAGGTAAGCGAGGTATTTGGGGTCAGTCCTCGGTTCCTCTGGGCTCGGATAGATGGAAGTGCAGGCCTTGACATACCGAGGTTTTCGTTTAAGAACACACTTTTTTTTTTTCCCGGATACGGAGTCTTGTTCTGTCTGCCAGGCTGGAGTGCAGTGGCGCGATCTCGGCTCACTGCAACCTCCACCTCCCGGGTTCAAGCGATTCTCCTGCCTCAGTTTCCCGAGTAGCTGGGCCTACAGACGCCCGCCGCGATGCCTGGCTAATTTTTTGTATTTTTAGTAGAGACAGTGTTTCTCCATGTTGGTCAGGCTGGCCTCAAATCCCTCAGGTGATCCCCCATACCTTGGCTTCCCAAAGTGCTGGGATTACAGGTGTGAGCCACCGCGCCCTGCCAAGAATACACTTTTTCCTTTAGAAATCGCAGGGAGGAAGGTAGCGGGGCAGGGTGGGGAGTGCGGGTGGAGAGCAAACCTGTGGGAGAATCTCCATTCGTAATTAGAGCAATTCGTAAAGGCAGCCTGGGGACCGGTCCCCGTGAGAGAAGCTCCAAACCTCAGTGGGAAACATAAAGCTCTCAAACTGTCTTCATGTACTTGTTTTTTTAAGGTGTTCGGTGTGGGGGGGGGGCGGCGGTGTGAGAGGAGGGCAGGTACCAAGATCCGTTATTTTTCTTCCTCTTTTCTCCAACCAATTAACAGATAGAAAGGTCTCAACCAATTAACAGACAGAAAGCAGCAGCAGGCCTTGTTCCTAGCAGGCAATGAGATGGAGAGGAAATCAGCCGGAGCCTCCCTTCCACCTCCACCTCTCCTGGTGGTGTCCAGTGAGAGCAGTCTAGGACTGCTTGGAGGGACTTTAGTGGCTTTATGAAGAGGCCGGCCATCTAAGATGGTAACTTGAGTTAATAACTAAGGAGGGAACAAACGAACTCGTGGGGCACAGAGTTACGAGCCTGCTGAGGAGTATTACTAAAGTCTGATCATGAAGATGTCTTACATCAGAGGGAATCATAAGGCAAAGAAAGGAGAACAGAAACTCATTTCCTCTTGATCAACGGTGGTGGTTGGCTAAGTTGTCATTTTCAAGTGGAAGATGCCAGAAAGTCCAGTGATAGAGAAAATTTTCAGACAGGTAGACAGGAAGTATACTATCACAATGAGACCACAGGAAGTCTTACATGAAAAGATTCACAGAAATCATTCAAGTCCTAAGTGCCAGAGTATGCAGTCCTGCCCAAGTCAAGAATTTGCCATCAATAGCAAGCACAGACTTTCCAGTTACAAACAGCTACCTAGAAAGAAATGACGTAGTACTGTGTACGCTTTCTCCAAGCTGCTGATCCGATGACCAACGTATTTAATACCTATAATGGCTGTCTCACTTTATCTCCTGTGCCTATAATAATTTCTAGCACATTAAAAGGGCTCAGTAAACATTTGTGGAATGCTTTGCCGAGTTCATAATATTTACCATATCGTATTTATTTTACTACCTTAGAAACAATCTCTAAGATGACAAGTTATGGCCATCTTAGCAGGCATCCTGTGAGATCTGGTCTTTTGAATTAACTTGAAGATGTTAAAGCAACTAAAGACCTCAGTTAGGATTAGGTGAGTCCAGCATGTTTGTTTTACAAGGAGAACACTTGAGACACAGGAAGGGAAGGTAACTTTCCTAAGGTCACACAGCCTATGGAGCTAGAATATGCATGCATCTTCTGACTCCTAGCCCCACCTAGGATGGACACCAGATCTTAGTGAAAGAGCAGCTCAAAAAACACATCATATTATGGAAGTAGATTTTCATTAAGTAAGAAACAGCAGGAAAGCACTGTAGTATGGAAGAGAGAGCACTGCAGTGGTGTGTCGAGGATGCTTTGCAGCCTCTGAGTTCTTGCATTAGGCGGCTGATTAGACATTCCAAGTGACTTGGCAATGCTGGAGCTCTGAGATCCAGAAATATTCAAAAATAATGCTAACGTTAAAGCGTTATTCTTCCTTGTGGTTTTTCTTTTTAAAAACTTTAAGGAATAATTTTTTTTTAACTCCTGTCAAGCAGGTCCTTCCTCATAATAAGTTAGATATAGAATGAAATTTTTAATGAAAAGGCGGGAGCCTGAGATTGAAAGAGGTCTCGCCTTTTTGTCTTAAAACAAAACAAAACACTGACCATCTTCATGTGCCTGCTTGTGGGGGACACGAGATGATCAGGGCAAGTAAAAGTGGTGAGGCAGTTTGTTTTTTTCAGGGCACTCTTTGAATTTAGTGTGTGGGAGGGACTTCCTGTAGAATTTTGCCTACGTGTTTGCTTGGTGAAGAGAGTCAAAAGGCCAGGAAAAATGAAAAGTCCTTTAGAAGGGGTCATTAAGGAGAGGAAGTCTGTGTGAGGAAAAGAATGCAAGCTGATATCCACACTAAGAATGAGTCTTACTTTCTCTGAGCTGTTTTATTTCGGCTCTTGTATTGCTCACTGATTCTGTAAGAATGTGGATGGAAGATGCTGATATGTGGTTACACAGATATAATTTCATTCATACCCACGGTTAGTTCATAATTGAAGGTCTGATATTCAACAACTAACTCAACTCTGAGCTTCTGCAGTTACCTAGGGAGAAATTTCACTGACCTGCATTGGGAAAGGCACACACACAGATCACTGTACTCCACTCAGTTCAGAGGCCCCCACCTCCCTCAAAGCATGCTTCGAGCATCAGGCTCAGGGAGGGCTGCAACGTCTTACACAAGCTGTCCTGCGAAGGAGAGCCATTGCTGCTGTGCTTGTGGCTGAGAGTGAAGACACTGAGCAGGTGGCTTCCCCGGCCCAGACCATGCAGGTCAAACTGAATCAAGTCATCTGCTATACTGGAGAACCACAGCAGGTCATCTGCTCTCTGTTCATAGAGCCAGATGCCTGATCTGATAGATAGAGCCCACAGGAGCAGAGAGCTCTCCACATTGTCCCGTCTTCAGCAGGACCTCTGAGAGGGCAGACATCTCCAACAGTTGGAGGCAAACACCTTCCTGATGTCTTAGGAGACATTTTACTTCATATTTGAAAAGCTGGCCATACATCTTCAAAGGGAAGCCATCCATGTAAAATTGCCTCTGTCTGTGTCTCGTAAAGTAGCTACTGGGTTGCATTGCTGGCCTCCCTGGTGCCTCTGTGGCTTGTTGCCAAGTTCCTTGGGGTAGACAGATCTATTGCTGAGCATGCCTTCTTTGAGGGCGTGGATGCCATCTGTGCTATATCCTGGAAAACCAGCCTGACTTGGAGGAGGTGCTGAAAGACAGCACAGATAGAGAAGTTCTGGACCAAAGATGGCTTCCTAATGTGTGCTGGGGCTTCAATGATCACATACTGAAGTGTCCTGCCCCAAGGGGCAGGAAAGTAACTATTGGAACTGGCATCAGTACTTTTTTCTGTTAGAATAAATTTGGAAATTTAATGAAGGGAATGGATTTATAACAAAGTGAACAAAAGAAAAAGGAATGTAGGATTTTAATTAAAAGATCCTTAAATGAATTGTGTTTCTTCCTTTCTTTCTTTTTTTTTTTTTAAGACAAAGTCTTGCTTTGTTTCCCGGGCTGGAGTGCAGTGGTATAATCATAGCTCACTGTAAATTTGAATTCCTGGGCTCCAGTGACTCTCCTGCCTCAGCCTCCTGAGTAGCTCGGATCACAGGCATGTGCCACTACCCCTGGCTAATCAAACAGTTATTTATTTATTTATTTATTTATTTATTTTAGAGACAGGGCATCTCGCTATGTTGCCCGTGCTAGTCTCAAACCCCTGGCCTCAAGTGTTCCCCCTATCTCAGCCTCCCGAAGTGCTGGAATTACAGGCATGAGCCACCGCACTTGGCTCCTGTGTTTCATTCTGTCTCAGCTTTGAAGCATGAATAGATAGGCCTCTGGATAGGGGCTTTTAATGATTGTGACTTGGCCTTAGCTAAAAAAGGCCATGACGGAGAGGCCTAAGTCTGTGCTTTTATTACCCTCAGTCTCTTCTGTTATTATTTATGTATTCAAAAAGCATTTGAAGGCCTACTTTATGCCAGGCATTATATGAAGTCCAGGCTATTCCCTAGTAATAAAAATGCCCATCACCTTGGAAAACAGTATAATGGTTCCACAAAAAATTAAAAATAGTATGATCAGCAATCCACTTCTGGGTATATATTCAAAGGAACTGAAAACAGAATGTCAAGAGATACAGGCACACCTATATTCACAGCGGCATTACTCACAGTAGCCAAGAGGTGGAAACAACCCAAATGTTCATTGATGGATGAATGGATAAACAAGATGCAGTGTATACCTACAATGGAATATATTATGTGGCCTTCCTATTACGAGGAAATCCTGGGACTTGTTATAACATGGATGAACCTTGAGGACATTATGCTAAGTGAAATAAGCCAATCGCAAAAGAAAAAATACTGTATGATTCCGATGATATGAGGTACCTAAAATGATCAAATTCCTATGTATGTATAGAAAGTGGAATGGCGATTACCAGGGGCTAGAGAGGTGGGGCAAAGTTGTTGTTTAATGGTGCTGTGATCTGAATGTGTGTGTCCCCTCAAAATTCATGGCGATGATATTAGGAGGTGGGGCTCAAGGCGATGATATTAGGAGGTGGGGCTTTTGGGGAGGTGATTAGGTCAGGAGGGGAGTGCTGCGGTCAGCTGTCTTCAGGGTCCTCTTGATGGCTGGCTCCCCCATGATAGTGATCAGGTGTCAGATCTCTGCTGGCGCCCAGCAGACCCCATCTGGATCCCACTGTGGTGCCTGGGATGGTCCCACTATTTCCTGGCCTGGGAGCATGAGGGCTGAGGCCATTGGTGGAAATTACATCTTGTTAAAGAGAAGCAGCACCGGTCTTTTGTTAAAGAAAAAGATTTTATTTGAACCACTGCAGTATTGAAGAGAGACTTTAGTGTAAACCGAGCTCATCTCCAGCTAAGACAATGGTGAATGGGACATTTAAAGGTAGAACGCAGAGGTAACTAAAAGGGGGTATGGGGAAGTGAAAAAAGGACAAAGAAAGTCTGGGAAAAATGGAAAATTACCAAAGGGGTGAGTGGAAAATTACTGAAAACTCTTTGGCAATGGGGGTTGGGACACAGTACATTTTGCAGCTTAGCAGCATTGTGTTTTTTTGAGCAAAGACTTAGCACAGGGGCTGGGGCCACCTTTAGGGACTGCCATGGTTTGAATGTCTCCCCAAATTCATGTGTTACAATTTAATCACCAATGTGATAGCACTAACAGGTGGGACCTTCAGGGGGTGATTAAGTCATGAGGGTGGAGCCCTCATAAATGGGATTAGTGACCTTATAAAAGGGCTGGAGGTAACAAACCCCCTTTTGCTGTTCTGCTTTTCTGACAGGAGAGGATACAGAATTCTAGGCACTATCTTGGAAGCAAAGACAGAAGCCCTCACCAGACACTGAACCTGCTAATACCTTGATCTTGGACTTCTCAGCCCCTAGAACTCTGTGGAAATAAATTCTATTCTTTATAAATTACCTGGTCTCAGACATTTTGTTATATCAGCACAAACAGACTGAGACAGGAACGCAGCCTAGTGTAGGCAGAAGCCAGGCTGAAGTTTGGTCAAGTGTCTTAGCACAGAGTTTGGGCAAGTCCATTGTGCTATGTGAAAGTTCACAGGTCACAACTCCTTCCTGATGCATAGCCTTCCTATTGGGGCCATTAGGAGGCTGTGGGGCAGGAAGTTTAGAGGATTCCTCTTCTTTCTTTCCAACCCTAGAGGGCAATGGGAGGGTCGGGGTGGACCTCACTTAGCCAGGCTCAACTTGAAAGACCCTGCACCTATTTCTACCTTTATTTCAGAGAGTGGCTGGTCTTACAATGGGTGAGGGACAATGTTATTGAGAAAGGACTCTTAAGGATGCGCCCACTGCTGCAGAATTTGCTGAGGTGATTGTTTTCATACTCCTTTGACTGCTGGAGCTCATCAGGGATGGTCCTGGAACAACAGATGCTGCTGTGGAGACTCCAAGATAGTTGAACTTGCTAATGTCCTAGGCCCCTGTGCTCTGCCACTGCTTTCCTCAAGCTAGAGCCTTAGGCAGGGAGGGATGGAACCAGAGAGCTGTTCTATTGGCTGTCATTCACCCAGGCTGACCCATCCAGAGATCCCATTCCTGTCCAGAGCCCAGTGAGACTGCCTCCTTGGCCAGCCACAGCCACCCCAGTCTGCTGACGGGGAGAGATAAGTATGGACCTGTTGGTCTTGTCCTCTCTTGAAGCAAACAGCAGGCTTCCTCCAAGTAAGCCATAGGTGGCTCTGCCCACACGCATCTGCCTTACTGCAGTGTACAAAGACTGTGCAAATATCTCACTGACATTCAGCTTTCTTCCTTACTTGCCTCCACCTCAATGTGACTGTCAGCCAGTTTACTGCTGCCGGGTGAGCTTGCGAAAATGGGCCCAGGGTGGGTCAGCTGCCCTCCAGGAGACCAGTTGCACCAATGTCTTTGTGAGAAAAGTCCCTTGAGCTACAACTTAACAGAACAGATTGGTTCCCACAGCACAGTTGACAGAAATATCTTGCCAGGCTAGATTTCTTTCTCTGTTAAGACAGCACCACCCCACCCACAGCTGTAAGCACATCTGATTTCTTTTGAAAAGAGAGGATTGTGGCTGGGCGTGGTGACTCACACCTGTAATTCCAGCACTTTGGGAGGCCGAGGCAGGTGGATCATCTGAGGTCAGCAGTTTGAGACCAGCCTGACCAACATGGTAAAACCCCATCTCCACTTAAAAATACAAAATTAGCCAGGCGTGGTGGTGCATGGCTGTAATTCCAGCCACTTGGGAGGCTGAGGGAGGAGAATCGCCTGAACCCAGGAGGCAGAGGTTGCAGTGAGCCAAGTTTGCACCATTGCACTCCAGCCTGGGCAACGTTAGCAAAAATCTGTATCAAAAAAAAAAAAAAAAAAAAAAAAGAGAGAGAGAGAGAGAGAGAGAGAGAGGATTGTTACCACAAAAACCAGGGCTGGCTTTGGCAGGCCAGGGCTGGGTGTGAGGGAATGCTTGTGGGGCTCCATGCTTCAGCCTGGAACAAAGAGGTGGGAGGGATATGAAAACTCGGTGTCAGGAACTGCCATATCCCTCTCCTCTGATCTCTCAACCGTGGCTCCCTGTCAGACCTCTCACAAAGTGAAAAAACGTCAGGCTCAGGAATTGGTGACACTGATACTTCTGGGGCCTCAGAAAGTTCCTGTTCCCAGACACTGTCCCCAGTCTGTTTCCTTTGTCTTCCCAGAGCACTCTGTGGGCCACCTAGAAACTAGTTTAAGTGTCCCAGCTTAATGCCAAAAAGCATAAAGTTTTCCAATTTTGAGGGGACTGAAAGAGGGACCATGAATTCAATGAAGCAAAAGAGGAAGGCTTGGAGGGCTCACCGACAAAAGGAAGCTGTATGAATGGAAACAAGAGGCCAAGAAATCAATTAAGATCTGAAGGTGTATATTCGGTGTTAATTCGACAGACCTTATTAAGGCCTACTCTCTATCAGGCACTGGGCTGAGCGCACAGGTTAAGAAGCAGAACAAGACATACTTCACTGGAGTAAACAGGCATGTAAACACTAATTGCAATATGGTAAAAGAAGCACCCAAGGAAAAATGTTAAAGCAAGAAGACTAGGTTGTTCCATCCCACTGTCTTTTATAGGGATATGGTGCTGGTGGTGTCTGTGAGCAAAGGCAATTGGGAGCCCTCTACCACAACCCTTTCTCCTTCTTTCCCCTTCTCTCCTTCCTATCCTTTTCCTTTTCTTCTGTCTCTTCTTTCCCCCTCCTCTACTGCCATAAAATGCCACCTAAGGGCACTCGCTAATCCCATTAATAGAACAGAGTTAAATGCAAGCCTCTCCGCTCATCTGCAGTGTTGCTTTTCTTGGTTTCAGATAGTCAACTGTGGCCTGAAAATATTCAATGGCAAAGTCCAGAAATAATTCATAATAAGTTGTCCTTCATTCTGAGCAGCATGATGAAATCTCTGGCTGTTTCCCTGTGTTCTGCCTGGGAGGTGGATCATCCCTTTGCCCAGTGTATCTACCTGCATTAGTCACTTAGCAGGGTCTTAGCGATCACATCAACTGTTGAGGTATTACAGTGCTGTGTCCAAGTAACCCTGTTGGAACAGGCAGATAGTTAGATGTGAGCATGAAAGGGATCCCCTGGAGGAGGAAGTGCTGGAAAATGTAGCACCTTAGAGACTGCCTGAAACATGCATGCTAAATATGAGCAGAGAAGAGGGGAAATACCAAAAGGAATATTACTTTCTCAAGTATGCAGAAAGGAATACCCTGAAACACCCTTTAAGATGCCCAATAATCGTTCATTTTGTGGTTAAACTGTCAGAATGTAGCTAGCTACATGCTAACAGGAGGGGGAAAAGGGCAAAAGGGGAATTCCTAAGAGACACACAGGCGCCGCTATATGACCTTCCTGGAGTGGTGGTTATGAGACACACTGCCATTAGGTAGGATTCATAATGATCACCGGGCCCCATGCATGCACATTAAACAACAGTAAGGGAGGGTCCCACAAGCCTTGGCGGGGAACTAGGTGGGAACAAAGGCAGAGACTTAAGACAGAAGCCAAGAAACTAGACAAAGACAAAGGCAGAGAATTGAGACAGAGCCCAGAACTTAAAAAGTCCAACATAATAAAAACTGCATCGCAAAACTCTCAGGCCTGTGCCCAGCCAGGTCAGCCCACTCTTCTCTTGTGGTGTACTTTTATTTCCATAATAAACCGTTTTTGCTTGCTTCACTAATTGGTCTCTTGGCTGAATTCTTTCTTCCAAGAAGACAAGAACCAAGGATCTCCACACTTCTTGATAACAACCCTTATTAAATGTAATACTAGACCAAAATGTAAGAGTGGTAATGCTGGTATATTATAATTTTCTATTTTTTTATTGGTTATTGTTGTTAATCTCTTACTAGCCTAATCTATAAATTAAACTTTATCATATGTATAGCAAGAAATGTAGTATATACAGGGTTTGGTACTATCTGCAATTTCAGGCATCCACTGGGGGTGTGGGAAGGTGTTGCTAACCCCATGTATTAGTCCAGTTTTTAGTTGCTATCAAGGAATACCTGAGACTGGGTAATTTATAAAGAAAAGAGGTCTAATTTGCTCATATTTCTGCAGGATGTACAACATGGCACAAATGTCCGCTTGGCTTCTGGTGAGGGCCTCAGGAAGCTTATAATCATGGCAGAAGGTGAAGCAGGAGCAGGCATATCACATGGCGAGAGTGGGAGCAGGAGAGCTAGGAGGTGCCACACACTTTAAACAACCAGATTAGAGCAAGAACTCACTTATCTCCAAAAGTATGGTGCTAAGACATTTGGTGAAGGATCTGCCCTCTTGATCCAAACACCTCCTACCAGGCCCCACCTCCAACACCGGGGATTACACTTTTTTTTGAGACGGCGTCTCACCCTGTTGTCCAGGCTGGCGTACAGTGGTGCAATCTCAGCTCACCGCAATCTCTGCCTCCTGCTTTCAAGTGATTCTCTTGCCTCAGCCTCCTGAGTAGCTGGGATTACAGGTGCGTGCCGCCACACCTGGCTAATTTTTGTATTTTTAGTAGAGACGGGGTTTCACCATGTTGGCCAGGCGGTCTCGAACTCCTGACTTCAAGTGATCCACCTGCCTTGGCATCCCAAAGTGCTGGGATTACAGGCATGAGCCACTGCACTGGCCTGGGGATTACTTTTCAATATGAGATTTGGAGGGGACAAACATCTAAACCATGTCGTCCCTGTTCTAAGGAAACAGAACTTCCCTGTGGGAAATGGGATGTCCAGCTCCCTAGTCCTCCGCTGTGGGGAGGGCATTAATAATCATGTTAGATTATTATTTTGTGGACAGAACTTTCCTAATCAACAAGAAATCGAGTTTAATTCCTAAGATGTAAACCAGTCAGATAGAAATAACTCAACACAAATAAAAGAGGAAAGTATTTGGATGGTTTGGCCTAATGTGTTTCTTTTGAATTTTAATTTTTATTTATAAAAGATAATACCTTGAAACTATTATCAGTTTAAAACAGAAAACAGTTTGAAACTCATACTCACTACCCACATTTTGTATATGTTAACAGTTTGCTTCAATTTTTTAAAAAATAAAATATTTATATTCAACCAAAGACCTGCCCTTCTTTTGTCCCTCTTCTCGAAGGGGGTTTGTGTCATTCATCCCATGATTATCTGCATTCTCCTCCCAAATAATACAAAGACCTTAGATTTTCAACTTGGATTGGCTCTAGTCACTTGCCATGTTATTATTGTCCAAAGCTGTGCTGTCTAATACAATAGCTACTAGCCATATATGGCTATAGAAATTTAACTTAATCAGCGTTAGATTAAAATTAAAAATTATTTTCCTTAGTTGCATAGCCACATTTCAAATGCACAATAGTTAAATGTGGCTAATGGCTACCAGATTGAACAGAGCAGATACAGAACATTTACATTATTGAAGAAAATACTGCGAGACAATCCTAGTCATTTACATCTAGTTTTTAACTCCCTGCCTAATTAGTCATTATTATTAGTATTAATTTTTAGAGTCAAGACTTTCTTAGATTTACCTTTGTGTTTACCAATTTATTTGCTTACCATTGTTTTTTGCATTTATAGGGCTATAAAATATAAATCCTAAGCAAAGAACATTAAATCATTTTTCGTAGTATATCTCCATTTCCCCCACTCTGCCATCTCATGAGCAATTTCCTCAGGTCCATCTCCTAGTTTATCTTTTTCAAGTAAGTATGCTCTGCTTTCAACTAGTCCATTAATTCTGTCTTTCAATAATGTATTTTTGAATTCTAAAAGTATGATTTGCTCAAATCTACTTTTCTTTCAGGGTCTTCTTCTGTCCTGAGTATTTCCCTATCTTTAAAAAACATTTCACTTTGAATATGTTAATTTTGGAGTGTAACTGATCTTTCTGGACCTCAGTTATCTAAACTATGAAATGGAGCTTTAGAATAAATGGCCTGTAAGGTGACTTCCAGCTCCGAAATTCTAGTATGTACTTTGACATTCATTTTTTTTTAATAAATATTGTTGGAGTACTTTGCATTTCCAAGTAATGAAGGTGACACTGAAGCATGCCAGTGAATAAAGAATGAATATTTCAAAAGCTACCTTCCACAGACCTCTACAGGCCCTGAGCCAGCACCTTCAGTTTTCTCATATCCCCTTCCTGTATTAGCATAGAGAGAAACAGGTGGCTGACCAGATGAACAGAGGCCAGGAAAAATTTCCATCTGAGTTTCGTTTCAGATCAGAGATATTTTTTGGAGGCTCATCAAAGAATCCAGTGAAAGGCTGGAGAAAAAGAGGTGAACATTATATCTCTAAGCTCAGAGATTTTTGTTTTGATCCTTATAGCATATAAAATATAAAATTAGAGTTTCAACAGTTTTTCTACACTCTCTAAAACCAACAGAATACAGTAGTGCTGGAAGAACAGTAACAAAGGCCTGTGTTTCTGTTTATCTAAAGATTCCTGACATTGACCCGGAAGAACATAGTAAGATGCTGGAAGGGAACTGTAGGTATGACCTGGGGTGAGGGATACGAGAGGTGATTTTATTATATTTCTCTAAAGGGCGAGTAATTGATCAATACAACCATTTCTGCAGCTTGTATCTCACAAGCATCTTTCAGGTTTTGCTCCTGTGTTGTCAAATGTTCTGTGAGTAAAGGATACAATGAGATTCAGTTGTCCCAAACCCTGGCTTCTGTCAGTCTTTCACACTGAGGGTGAATGCTGTGGATAGGAACTGTAGTTTCTTAGGCAAATAACATGGAACCAATTAAAAGAAGTAGTCAACTCATTTCAAGGAGCATTGACTCTCCAGCCCCCTTTCAAACCAGATGCAGTCATGATGCTTTTATAATTTTATTTATTTCCTTTGCTTAGGTTTTTAGAATAAACTTGATTAGGGCATACTTTATGTACTTTCCCTTCTTGAGACATACTTTGTATATAGTACTTTGTTTTAAAATTTAACAAAATAAACTTTCCTTCCTCTTCTATACTGTCCCAGACGAAGTTTTGAAACTAAATGTCAAGGTTGAATTCTTCTTTTGACTACCGCTGTTTTGGGAGACTTGACTGTCTCCAAAATTTCTTTTCCTTCATGTCAACTATAAAACAACTGTTCATTCTCACTAAAGATCTAAGTAAAGATCTTCAACATTTGTATGCTTTTTGTAAGTCATTGAGACAGTGTGTCTAATTTATGCTACCTACATACAATTTTTATCCCTCTGTATTAGCCCATTTTCACACTGCTGATAAAGACATACCCAAGACTGGGTAATTTACAAAGAAAAAGAGGTTTAATGGACTCATAATTCTATGTGGCTGGGAGGCCTCACAATCATGGTGGAAGGTGAAAGGCACATCTTACATGGTGGCAGGCAGGTGAGAAATGAGAACCAAGCGAAAGCTGAAACCCCTTATAAAACCGTCAGATTTTGTGAGATTTATTCACTATCACCAGAGTAGTATGGGGAAAACTTCCCCCATAATTCAGTTATCTCCCACCAGGTCCCTCCCACACACATGGGAATTATAAGAGCTACAATTCAAGATGAGATTTGGGTGGGGGACACAGCCAAACCATATCATCCTCCTTTTCCCTCATTCCTGCTTCTATCCAAATAGCTTTTCTATCTGTCAGTTTTCTTTCTGAAATGTCTTGCCCTCATCCTTTCCTTGCAGATCCCTTTTTGAACACCTTTTCCTGGCCTCATTTCTTTCTTTCTTTCTTTTTATCAAAATAATTAATTCTACGCATGCTCTGGCCAGATTAATGTTCCTAAAGCACAACTTTGATAGTCTTTACTTTGCTCAAGAGCCGTCAATGGCTCCCTTTCTCCCACTAAATCAGGCACTGTGCACTTATTCTGCTGGCAGTGACCTCTAGAGCCAGGCCCAATGTACCCAGCTGCTTTCAGTCGTACCTCTACTGTGGACCCTTCATTCTAGTCACATTGGTATCTCCCAAGGGCTTGGCCATACCTGCCTTTACTTAAAATGCCACAACTCTCTAGAGGCAAGATTGCCCACTTTTTGATCCTCAAATCAACTACTCTCTCCTCTCGTTAGCCTTCCCTCATCATTCCAGTGCAAATTTTTATGTTATTTTTAATAAATGATGCCTTATACTATACCTATGGCACGTATTTTTAACTCAATTAAAATATTTTAAAATATAAAATACCTATCCAAATAATACTGAAATAAATTCAACTGAGTCTAAAGGATCAGATTCTACATTTGAACCTTAACATATTCATGTTTTTGTTGTTTTTTGAGACAGAGTCTCACTCTGTCGCCCACGCTGGAGTGCATTGGTGCAATCTTGGCTCATTGCAACTTCTGCCTCTTGGGTTCAAGTGATTCACCTGCTTCAGCCTTCTGAGTAGCTGGGACTACAGGCGCGTGCCACCACACCTGGCTAATTTTTTGTGGAGATGAGGTTTCGCCATGTTGGTCAGTCTGGTCTCAAACTTCTGACCTCAGGTGATCCACCTGCCTTGGCCTCTCAAAATGTTGAGATTATAGGCGTAGCCACCATGCCCAGCTCTCATTTGTTCTTAAATGCTATTTGATATAGTAATAAAGATCTAGGTTCAAATCCTATCCCTGCCCCTTGCTAGTACAGAATTCTGAGATCTTTTAAACTTTAGTTTTCTCACTTGTAAAATGAGGTTTAAAATTGACCACTTCACAAGGTGAGGTAAAAATTAAATGAGACTTTATGGTTTATGAAGTGCTTAGCAAAGTGACTGGCACATAGTACATGCTCAATGAATGGTTATATATATATATATTTTTTGAGACAGAGTCTTGCTCTGTCGTCCAGGCTGGAGTGCAGTGGCATGATCTCAGCTCACTGCAACCTCCACCTCCCGGGTTCAAGTGATTCTACTGCCTCAGCCTCCTGAGTAGCTGGGATTACAGGCATACACCACCACGCCTGGCTAATTTTGTATTTTTAGTAGAGACGGGGTTTCTCCATATTGGTCGGGCTGGTCTTGATCTCCCAATCTCAGGTGATCTGCCTGCCTTGGCCTCCCAAAGTGCTGGGATTACAGGCATGAGCCACCGTGCCCAGCCCTTTTTTATCTTTTAAAATGTGGCTACTGTAAAATTCGAATTATATATGTGTCTTGCATTATGTTTCTATTGGGCAGCACTGATCTAAAAAAGTCTTTGTTCCAGGACAGAATTAGGTATTTAGATGCTTAACTAATATTTGATTGGTTGGTATGACTAAAGCTGTTCATCATTTTAAAAAACATTTATTTATTTATTCCCCTACAATGCCAATATACATCATTTTGTTACATTAAGACATCATTTTGTTACATTAAGGGACTGTATCTTTAAAAATGCATGCTTACAACAGATCTAGACAAATTTACAGAATGGAGTTATTATTACAGCATTTCACATGCTGTATTCATGTTCACTCAATTTGTTTTTAGTAATTTCCTTCTGCAAATCTCTGTGGCCCTAAGCACTGAAGTAAAGCTCTTCAGAGCATCACTAAAGGTTTGTACAATTAAGAACGGGGCTGGGCATGTTGGCTCACACCAAGGTGGGAGGATCATTTGAGGCCAGGAGTTTGAGACCATTCTGAGCAGCATAGTGAGAACCCATCTCTCAAAAAAAAAAAAAAAAAAAAGAATGGGGATGACATCTCGGGGAACTAAGAAATCGGATTACTGAAATTAACCTTGGCAAATACCAACGAATTGCTAATTGTTGGCAAGTCAACTGTGTTGTTATAGTTAATGGGAAAATCAGGATCTTTAATTTTCTTTGTTTGGCTCCTGGATTTTCCTGCTCTTTTTAGCATATCTAACCAGGCCTCCAGGAAGCAACAGATGAGTGCAAAAGGGAGACAAGAAAGGTGATCAGGCTCTTTATTTATTTATTTATTGAGCTGGAGCCTCACTCTTGTCACAAAGGCTGGAGTGCAATGGCATGACCTTGGCTCAGTGCAACCGCTGTCTCCTGGGTTCAAGTGATTCTCCTGCCTCAGCCTTCTGAGTAGCGGAGATTGCAGGTGCCTGCCACCATGACCAGCTAATTTTTTGTATTTTTGGTAGAGACGGGTTTCTCCATGGTGGCCAGGCTGGTCTTAAACTCCTGACCTCAAGTGATACACCCGCCTTGGCCTCCCAAAGTGTTGGGATTACAGGTGTGAGCCACCGACCGCACCTGGCCGATCAGACTCTTTTAAAAGAGTTTTCTAAAAAAGTCCATTTGGTATTCCATAATGTTCCTTGAGCATGGAGTAAATGCATCTGATGGCTTCCAACACTGGCAGAATCAGAGCCAAACAATAACCTGCCTATGTTATTTTTTTAGCCAATTGGACTTTCAGCAGAAAAAGGTCTCACTCACGGAAGTGTCTGGATTGGTTGTGTTGTAAGTTTTTTGGCGGAAGTGGGAAGGGGGCTTGAATTTGGTTGTCTGAATGTTCCAGAATACACTATAGTGCTTCCTCCCCTTCTCCTATCCCTTGACCCCTCTCCAACTACCATCCACCACCACTATCAATAGTTAACATTTACTTAATGCTTACTACATACCCGACACCTTTTTCAGTATTTTACATCTGTTATAACTTCACTGGATACTTAAACCTTTATTTGAGCAAGATATTGCTAACCTAATTTGAAAGGTGAAAAACTGAGACACAGAGTAAGATATATCTGTATATATTGCACAGATAATATACAGAGAAGCCAGAAAGAGTAACCAAATCTGCCTGTCTTTGTGCTTGAAACTCTAGATGCTATAGCATCTGAAGATTCTGACTTCACACTGTGGAACTGCTAGTTTAGGGCAAGCCTGTGCCTGCAGATGATTCCTTGAGCTGCTGTGCCACCTGGAGGCATAGATTTTCTCACCTCCAAGCTTTGGTGGCTTCTGAGTAAATGTCAAAGGACTACTAATGAATTATGGCACTTTCCTGAGTGCCGAAACAGGTTATTAATCACAGGGTATTATTTGAAATGTTTTGCAACATATACTGTTTGTTGGTTTGAACAAAGGTATATATAATTTCATGTCAATAATATGTATTATGGATTTGTATTATGCCTTTGGGCATTTTTTGGGCCCTGTGGACATAGAAAAATGGAAGTATTACATCTATTTTGCAATCTCTTTGCAATCTTGTTTTCTTTCTACTATCATTGTGTATATTCTGCTCTCCAGGGAGCCCCCTAGCTTTTAGGTAGCCTTGGAGATGGGCTTGAGTCCATTAAAGTCTAGGGTGGAAAGAAAATTGAAACTGAGGAAAGCAGGAATGTGACCCAAGTTTGGAAACTGTAGATATACTACTTTATTAGGTTATATGTGCTTTTTAATTTTGAATCGGGATAAAGGAGGGCCACGGGGGTAAGCTCAGCTGGGCTCTATATGAGATATGTACAAATGCCCTAATTACTCTGTAGCAACAACCTGATTGGTTTTGGGCAGTTTGGAGGTATGGGGGATCCAAAGGAAACACATTTCCTCTGCTTAAAGATTTCATGCCCTAATGAAAGAAGGGAGAAACACGAGTTAAATAGAGGTGTGTCTTTCACAGCTGAAGATGATGATATTAGGACAAATCAAGTCTTTATCAAAGACCATGGCATAATTTATTAAATAGCATTGTCTTTACATAGTTTCCAAACTTGTCATTAGCTCATGGAATGTTAGAGTAAACAGATTATCAGAGATATTCTACTTCAGTTTCTTCATCTTATACTGTATGTAAGGAAACCAGCCCAGAAAAAAGTGGAGAATCAAAGATATGGTTTTCAGATTCCGCTCTTTCAGACTTTCCATTGCAAATGACTTGACTTCTTTTCTAGTTTGAACTAAGCTTCCTGGTTCTTTTAGTGTTAATTTCAAATTGTTTCCAGTGCAGAGGTTATCTCAGTACTGTGTCCAATAAATTCATAAGAGTTATGATCAAGTGATAAAAAGTCTTAAGTAAATCAGTAATTACTTCTTGCTATATAACTGCAAACAGGATCTTTATTCTAGATTTTTTCTTTTTTTGCCCATTAATATACACAAAAGCAAGCAGTCAAATGACAGCCTTTTTGCTTTGGCTAAAGATAGATTTATCTGCCTACTAGGATGGCATAAAACATGTAATAACTACAAACTGAATAACTAGAAATACATATACCCACACAGATAGATGGCATATCTATTTTGTTTAGGCAGATTATTCTTAGAATATGTATCAGTACATAGTGAGTCCTGAAGACTTTCAAACATAAGCTAATAATCAGTTGGCTGAAATTTCAGATAACAAGTTATCAACTAACTGGTGTTGGGCAATCTGGTATTTTAGCTTCTTGTTCAGTAAAATTAAAAACACATGCTGGGGCAATAGGCATGCTCTTTACTATGTAGAGTGGTTACATGGGTGTAAACACAGGTAAAAATTCATTGAGCTGAAGATTGGTGCATTTTACTGTATATACATTATACCTCAAAACTAAAAAATAATAAAATCCCAACCAGGACGGACTAAAAACAAACATACAAATTTGGACATGCAATGATCTTTTAATGATTATAACCATTTAACCATTGATATTTAATCAAAGGCAGCATGAAACACTATTTCCCCCTTTGTGTTGACCATTCAGTAAGCTAATTTACTTAAAAGGATCCTGTGATCTTTTTATAAGACCAAAAAGTCTTTAATTTACCCGTTACTAAGTCAGATGGAGTAGTAACGATTTCCAGAATTTGTATAACACACGCTGCGGTCTCTAAGGGGCGGGGTAAATACCGATTTTTTTGTTCACTTCATCATCCTCCGCGGCCTGATGTCTTTATGGGGTTCTTCAGGCAACCGTATCAGACAGCAAATAAGTTAACCAAATAATCTTTCCCTAAGATGCTATAGTTCTATATTCTATCCTATAGATTCTCAAAATCCACTTTTCCACTAGGATGCCACTTGAGGGCAGTTCTGATTTGGATACATCTTAAAAATGATTTTTTAAAATGTTTTCATCTCCCTGCGTTATAAACCACCATCCTCTGACGTTTAGTCTACTTTCAAGGAAAGTCCCACCGCTAGCCAGAATTTGGTCACTGCATCGGGTCAAAAGTTCTGCAGCTTGAAAAAACCCTGCAAAACATCTGGGAAAGAGGGAGAATACGCCCAGAACGCAAACCTTCCCTTCTCTCCAGGCCGTTCCCTCCAGCTACCCAACGACCGGCCTCTGTGAACCTCCTCTCGGCCCTATTGGTTAGTTTGCTAGTCAGTGAGGAGGAGGTGGGAGGGGAGGAACCTAGAATCCCGGATAGTACGTTTCCCGCCACCGCGAGGTGCCCAGCGGAAACCCGGAGAAGAATAAGCTTTTGATTGGACAGTTGCTATTCCGGGTTAGAGAATTCAGCCAATCATAATGTTTATATGCTCCCAGGGTCCCCGCCTCTTCCTCGAGGTAACCTTTGGTGGCGGGAAAAGTTCGGAAGTTTCGCGCGGGGGTGGAGTGATCCTGGGAATCTCCGCGCTACTTGGGTGGAGGTAGTTCTTCGGCGGCGGGCATGGCAGGTACCGTGGTGCTGGACGATGTGGAGCTGCGGGAGGCTCAAAGAGATTACCTGGACTTCCTGGATGATGAGGTGAGGCAGGCGCCGGCGCGCGGGCTCTAGCGCTCGGAGTTCCTGCGGACGCGGCCCGGCCAGGCCCGCCAGGTCTCCAGACAAAGTGCTTTCCCGGAGCCTGTTGGCCCGAGCCTCCCGCCCCAGTCTTGTAATTCTCGCGCTGGACTTGCTAGTTTGTGTTCCATAAGTGAACTCTTAGGAAGCGATCCTTTAACTTTGTCCTGAGTACAAGCGATGTTCCGGGCGCGCGAAAGGCGACAGGTTCCCATTAAGTGCAAGCAGAATGGCAAAGCCCACCTCGGCCTTTTGCACTCCACGCCCAGCTCTTTCTTGATTTGGGGAGATTGTGGGCTAGGGAATGCCCTCGGGCTATGGTGATCAGCCGCTCGTTGCAGGGTACTCAAATTTTAGGGACTGACTTTTTACCTGGAGGAAAAGACTTCCTAATTCGGCTGCACTGTTTTTGAGTACGAACTAAGATGCAGATAAAAAGTGTTTTGTATGCAGGCTAAGGGGATTTCATGTGCAACTCAAGACTTAAAGCCACAAATGTTGAAAAACCATCTTGAAGGGTTGATGGTATAATTAAATAGCTGAGATTCTCTATTTTAGGCAAGGGACCCTTGCCGTGTTACAGAAATGATCGGGAAAAATATTACTTCTGTACATAATTCTTAAATGAAAAGCCATTTCAATGTGAATATTAAGGGTGTTTAATTTACATTTTTATTGTGTACAAAATACAAATATATACACTTAAATTTGTATACTACATATAAATATATATAGTATACATTGATATGTAGTATACATTGATATACATGGTGAAATGTGTCAGTGTATACTATATGCAGTGTATATACAGTGAAGCAAATTATACAATTATATACAGTGAAGCAAATCAACATATCCATCTATTCACATTGCTACCTTTTACATTTACATTTTAACAAAGTTTGCATTTATTGTCCTTTTAGACTTTTCATGAGCTCATTTTAATTATTCACTAACGACAGAAATGACAGCACGCAGAAAAGTTGTCCATGGTGATGGGAATAAGAGCATGGACCTTGAGGAAGTCATAATTCTTACAGCCCCCTCTTAGAGTGTTTTTCGAATCTGAAAATTGTGAATGAAAGGGAAACATTGATGAGTGTATACTTGGGATTCAGCTCTGCTGTAGTGATTGACGTAGTTATCTGGCTGTGAGAACTACTTCTGTTAGAAACATTTTGTTTTTGAATTTGTGGCTATTGTGGTATGTGGTGGCTGTTTTGCAGGAAGACCAGGGAATTTATCAGAGCAAAGTTCGGGAGCTGATCAGTGACAACCAGTACCGGCTGATTGTCAATGTGAATGACCTGCGCAGGAAAAACGAGAAGAGGGCTAACCGGTGAGTGGCAAGGGGATATACTGGTCCTCAATGAAAATGGCTCCCTTCCCTCACGGTCAGATTAGAACAGCCTCCCAGGAGAGGACTTGTATGAAACAGGATTGATCTAGAAGCCTTCATAGCTCACCTGCACCTATTTTTTTTTCTTCCAAAAAGTAGGTGGTTGGCATTTTCCTCCCAAATGCCCTCCTTCCAATGTTTAGCTGAATATGATTTTTATATATTTGATAAGTTGAATTAAGGTTGGGCCTTAGTTCTGGTATTCTGCTGAGTCTTACAGGATGGCAGGAGAAAGCAGAAGCTGGATTTTCTCATTGTTCTTAATGATCCAAGAATATTTGCTGTTTTGAGAACCCATTTTTTTTTTTTATAGTTCTGCCCTGTCTGCCTAATTTTTCTTTCTCTTGTCCATGTACAGGCTCCTGAACAATGCCTTTGAGGAGCTGGTTGCCTTCCAGCGGGCCTTAAAGGATTTTGTGGCCTCCATTGATGCTACCTATGCGAAACAGTATGAGGAGTTCTACATAGGATTGGAAGGCAGCTTTGGCTCCAAGCACGTCTCCCCGCGGACTCTTACCTCTTGCTTCCTCAGCTGTGTGGTCTGTGTGGAGGGCATTGTCACTAAATGTAAGTGGATTAAAGGGGGCCACTAAGGAAATGAAGGTAGGATAGACTTAAGGAGATGGGGAAAGCAGGAAGGGCAAGGTAGATCTGGGTAGCTTGTGGCTTCAAAGAAGTGGAGCATTGGAATTATGTGGTCAAAGTTGGAGAGGCTCTGCACAATGATTAAGGGGATCTTGAGTAACCACTTGAGTTAGCAGAATGATGAATTCTGCTGAGAGCTGGAGGAGTCTTGGTTCGTGGCAATCTCTCATTTCAACCCCTAACTCCACCTATTAGTTGGGATTGGTAGTACTTAAAATTTTACATGGATATGGTGGTGGTCTATATATAAATAAAAAAGTGAATAAAAGGTAATATTGAAACAGGTTAACCCTGTCAAAAGAACACAGTGTTTGGAGTCATCATAGGCTTGCATACGTTTGGGTCCCACCTGTGTCATTGTCTAGTTGGGTGACTTTATGCACATTTTTCATTCCTAGGTTCTCTAGTTCGTCCCAAAGTTGTCCGCAGTGTCCACTATTGTCCTGCTACTAAGAAGACCATAGAGCGACGTTATTCTGATCTCACCACCCTGGTGGCCTTTCCCTCCAGCTCTGTCTATCCCACCAAGGTAAGGGGGATACATTGAGCCTTCCTGGGGGTTGGAGTCAAAGATTCCAAAGGCAAGGAATTGTGTAATATCTGAAGTCTTTTTTCTATAAAGGGTGAAAAATAAGGACTAATCCAAAGGAAAGATTGATTGCAGGCCAGAGTTTCATATGAAAATCCCACAATGCTTACTTGTTTATTTTTAAAGATGAGGTTCTCCTATGTTGCCTAGGCTGGGGTGCAGTAGCTATTCACAGGTGTAATCATGGTGCACTAAATCCTTAAATTCCTAAGCTCAAGTGATCTTCCCAAGTAGTTGGGATGACAGGTATGTGCTATGACACCTGGCTTCCTAATTCGTACTTTTTTTTTTTTTTAAGAGATAGGATCTCTGTCTCTCAGGCTGGAGTGCAGTGGTACGATTATAGATCACTGCAGCCTCAAACTCCTGGACTCAAGGAATCCTCCCACCTTAGCCTCCTGAGTACTTGGGATTGTGGGCATGCACCACCATGCTAATTTTTTTCACTTTTTATAGATTTAGGGTCTCACTATGTTGCCCAGGCTAGGCTTGAAGTCCTGGCCTCAAGTAATCCTCCTGCTTGCATATTCCAAAGTATTGAGATTATAGACATGAACCATCCTGTCCAGCCACAGCTCTTCTTATTTTTTTAAGAAAACACTTGTTCACTTTAGAAAATTATGGAGTAGTCATCTACATAGATGTTTTAACAAAGTTATAATCATATAATTTTATGAACTGCTTTTTAAAAAGTAGAAAAATAATGCTAGACTGTTAGGTAATCTTTACAAATATTTTGTTGTGGGTTTGGGAGAAGGCTGGCATAAGAAAATGCTTTCTTTATTCTTAGCGTTCAGATTGATCTGGATTGAGGACAATGCAAGGCTTTCCTCAGGAGACAAAAGATCATTAATATTGATTACTTGATGTCTGAAATCATTCTATCAGAGAATTCCTCTCCTCCCTTCATCAAATTTTAATTGAGAACTACTGTATTCAAAGCACTGTTAAGCCCTATGGAGGACAAGGATATAAATTAGACTAGTCCTCATCATCAGTCTTCAAAGTGGTGGAGAAGTGAAACATATAAACAAAAACAAGAATGGATATCTTAGAATTATACCTTAAACATACTTTAGCATCATTTAGTCTACCTCCAGATGAAATGCTGAGATCAGAGAAGTTAAATGATTCGCTTATGGTCCCAGTTAGTGATGGCCTGAAGGACTAGGACCTGTGTCTCTTTAGTATTTTTTTTTTTTTTTGTGATGGAGTCTAGCTCTTGTTCCCCAGGCTAGAGTGCAGTGGCATGATCTCAGCTCATTGCAACGTCTGCTTCCTGGATTCAAGCGACTCTTCCACCTCAGCCTCCTGAGTAGCTGGGATTATAGGTACCTGCCACCCCAGCTGGCTAACTTTTGTACTTTTAGTAGAGATGGAGGTTTCACCATGTTGCCCAGGCTGATCTTGAACTCCTGACCTCAGGTGATCTGCCCACCCTTGGCCTCCCAAAGTGCTGGGATTATGGGCATGATCCACTGCACCCGGCCTGCCAGTTGTATTTTCTAAGTCGTTCTGTTGTCCTTGGACCTTAAGGTCTCCACTTTTCTAGAATTTCCTCTTCAGGAAGTACTCGGGGAGTACTCCTCTGTTGATTACTGTGGCCAAGCTTCTTTGTTCAAAAAGTGAAATACATTGGATCAGATCTTCTGGAGGTTGTTTAGGCTGGTGCTTAAAAACGTGGGCTTTGGAGTTAACATTTGTGTCAAGTCCAGACTCGGCTCCTTAACTGTGTTACCTGGGGGAACTTATTTCATCTCTCTAGTATCCTGGTTTCCTTGTCCATGATGTGTGAAAAATACCTTCTTTATAAAGTTGTGATAATTACATGAGATAATTTTGTGAAGTAGTAGCACAGTGCCTGGCACATAGCAAGCACTCAATAAGTGACAACTGTATTTTTAGGAAATTCAAATGTCAAGCAAGTAAAACTTTAGTAGACATACAGGAAAGCTCACATAAGTATGGTTTGATGACGTTTTACAAGCTCAGTATATCTGTGTAACCAGCATCCAAATGAGGAAACATTAGCACTCAAAAGTCCCTCTTGAGGGCTCATGTTATCCAAGGGTAACCACTGTTCTGATGTCTTAACAGCATAGATTACTTTTGCCTGTTTTTCTGTTTTATTTAAATACTATTGTGTTGGGCTTCTTTTGCTCAACATTGTGTTTATGAGATTTATCCATGTTGCATGTAGGTGTGTTTCATAGATTTTTATTGCTGTATAGTATTCATTTATGCAAATATACTGTGTTTATTTAACCATTATACTATTGATGGCATTTTTAAAATTTTATTTTATTTTATTTTTTTTAAAATTTTTATTGTATTTTATGTTTTGGGGTACATGTGAAGAGCATGCAAGATTGTTGCATAGGTACACATGTGGCAGTGTGATTTGCTGCTTTCCTCCCCTTCACCTATATCTGGCTTTTCTTCCCATGCTATCTCTCCCCACCTCCCCACCTCCCACTGTCCCTCCCCTATTTCCCCCCAACAGACCCCTGTGTGTAGTGCTCCCCTCCCTATGTCCATGCGTTCTTATTGTTCATCACCCGCCTCTGAGTGAGAACATGCGGTGTTTGATTTTGTGTTCTTGTGTCAGTTTGCTGAGAATGATGGTTTCCAGGTTCATCCATGTCCCTACGAAGGACACGAATTCATCGTCATTTTTAAATTTTAAAATATTTGACTATTAGGCATAATGCTGCTATGAGCATTACAGTGCATGATTTTGGGTGAATGTTTCTGTTGGGTATTACCTAGGA
>CAUYLG010032846.1:0-29228 GCA_963573385.1 Cacajao melanocephalus
CTGGTGACATGTGCCTATGGCCCTAACTACTTGTGAAGCTGAGATGGGAGGATCACTTGAGCCCAGGAGGTCGTGGCTGCAGTGAAGTATGATCATGCCACTGCGCTCTGGTCTGAACGACAAAAACTCTATTAAAAAAAAATTATATTTGTATATACACACAAATGTAAACACTATCTGCATATTTATTTTTATATCTATATATATACACATATACACATGTACATGTACATATATACACACACACACATATATATTTATGTATTATTATTATCATCTGTTGCCAGGCTAGAGTGCAATGGCACAGTCTTGGCTCACTGCAACCTCTGTCTCCCAGGTTCAAGCAATTCTCCTGCCTCAGCCTCCCCAGTAGCTGGGACTACAGGCACACACAACCATGCTTGGCTAATTTTTGTATTTTAAGTAGAGATGGGGTTATGCCATGTTGGCCAGGCTGGTCTCGAACTCCTGACCTCAAATGATCCACCCACCTTGGCCTCCCAAAGTGCTGGGAATACAGGCGTGAGCCACTGCACCCGGCCCTTTCTCATGTGTTCTGTCCATAACTGGGACTTTCATAATCCATCTTCATTCTGCAGACACTAATACCCACTCTTTGCCAACCACCATGCCGGGTGCTCTAAGGGATGGAGAGCTGGGTCGGTCCGTCCTGGTCCCTGCCTCTGGTGTCACTTGTCAGTGTGTGTCATCTAGATTGTCATCTCTAGGATGTCCTAGCCATCTCTGCTCCCCGTGTCCAGTGCAGGTGTCCGGCCGGTGCTATTTTTTGAATGTGAGTCATTGGTTGGGCAGGTACCCTTTGGCTCCGGGTCCTGCCAGCAGAATGCCGCATGTCCTATCTAACAATGGCCAGTGAGCCCTGAGTGGACCTGCTGCGCTGTGGAGCCAGTTCAGAGCCAGGACACTCAGGCTTGGATACAGAGGCACTGAGCTACCCCACCTTCCTTCGGGAACATGGAAGCTCCTACCAGGGAACGTGGTGGCTCACACCTGTCATCCTAGCACTTTGGGAGGCTGAGGTGGGCAGATCACTTGTGGTCAGGAGTTCGAGACCAGCCCGGGCTACAAAGAGAAACCCCATCTCGACAAAAAATAGAAAAATTAGCCAGGCATGATGGCTCTTGGACCTGTGGTCCTAGCTACTTGGGAAGCTAAGGCAGGAGGATCGCTTGAACCCAGGAGGTGGAGGTTGCAGTGAACTGAGATTGCACCACTGCACTCCAGCCTGGGTGAGAGAGAGACTCAAACAAAACAAAAAACAAAATCAGATGCAGGATTTGAGGAATATGGAAGATCATCTACCAACAGGGAAAAGGGCAGGTAGAAAACAGGCCCAACCTGCCACTCAGCAGGGCCAAAGCTACCTCTAGCCCCCTTTCCCCCACAGCTCTGGGCCTAAGGAGGCCTGGCCTCTCAAAAGAGCCAATTTGCTGACCAGCCAAGCAGCAGCTCTGGCTGCCTCCGGGATCAGGCGGGCTGTTCCAGGAATCCTGGTGGCCCCACTACTGGGTGCCTGGTTACCAGAGGAAGGGTTAGAATTACAAGTCCCCTCTCCCAGTGCCAGGCATCTGGGCTACCTCACACACAGGCCTTCTCTGCCTGCCCCATCAGCAACCCGATGGAGCCCGGGAGTATCTGTTTCCCATAAAAACAAGCCCATTTGCTGGCAAGTCCTTCTAAGTCTTCACAATGGGCATCTGTGCCTCATTACCTCCCAAAGCTGGGTAGTGCCAGCTCTCTCCTCTTCCCCAACCCTCCATGAGCAGAAAGTACATCTGGACCCCCTATGAGATGCCAGCCTAGGCCGGCACAGCCAGCTTGGCCAAGTTGTGGCTGCATTCACCTTTCTCGAGGGGCTGAGGAGGTGGTTATCTTGCCCCATCCCCCAACTCTGACTGGGGCCAATTTTGTGCCTCTGTCTACTGCTCCACTCACCCCTCACACCTTTTCCAAGGCCCCTGTAGACAGGGTCCCCGCATGGCAGTAGGCGGCCCAGGCCTTTTTTTTTTTTTTTTTTTTTTAAAAAAACAATCTCACTCTGTCACCCAGGCTGGAGTGCAGTGGCAAGATCTCAGCTCACTGCAACGTCCACCTCCCAGGTTCAAGTCATTCTCCTGCTTCAGCCTCCTGCATAGCTGGGACTACAGGCACAAGCCACCATACCCAGCTAATTTTGTATTTTTAGTAGAGGGGGTTTCGCCATGTTGGCCAGGCTGGTCTTGAGCTCCTGAATTTAAGTGACCCTCCCGCCTCGCCCTCCCACACCCGGCTGGCTTGGTCCTTTTTGGCATGTAACTTCCCTCCCCTGAACTCTGAAAGTCCAAAAACCAGATCAGCCCCAGGGACCTCTTTTCTGTAGGAAAGTCCCCCAGACGGGGGTTTCAGGGGCCAATGCTGCCACTCCCCTGGGTCCATCTGCCTTCAGAAGGGAGAAATGGGTGGAACAGATGTGGGGTTTTCTATTTTCTCCACCCCCAGGCCTCTCCGCTCCCTGCCTGTCACCTGACCTTTGTCCATCACCGGCCTAGCTACTCACCGTTAAGTCCTTGCAGGCTCTTGAAGGAGCTTGACAAGAATCTCAAAGGCCTCAGGGCTCCTGGGGAGAGGGGACCACCGAGGGCTGATGCCGTGTCCTGAGCAGACACTTGGAAGATATCGTGTTGCTCTTGTTTTGGGTTTTGCTATTTGATGACCGGAGGCTGACGTACCAAAAATAAATCACAACTGCAAACCTGGGAGGCAGGCCAAGGCTCTGCAGGGACAGGCAGTGGGGCTGAGTCTCACCAGGGGGACCTCTGGTGGAGGGTGAGGGAAGCTCGGGTGGCCTGAGCACATAGTGATCAGTTCTCCCTCTGGAGCTCCCTTGGCTTCCAGGCCCAGAGAACATAAAGCCAGCCTTGTGGGGAATGCACTTGCTCCTCTGGAAGTGATTTTGATTTCCATGTCTGCTGAGAGCAGGGCCCTGGAGGATTTCTCAGCGCACGACTGCAGCAGCTGACTGCCCTGGCTGCCACAGGGACATTTAGGGACTGTGGGCATGATTACCCTACATAATGCAGACCTGTACAAGTTAGGAAGGCCAGGCGCAGTGGCTCATGCCTGTAGTCCCAGTGCTTTGGGAAACTGAGGTGGGAGGATTAAGTCCAGTTTGACACCAGCCTGGGCAACAAAGTGAGACCCTAGCTCTACAAAAAATTTAAAAATTAGCCAAATATGGTTGTGCCTGGGAGGTTGAGGCTTCAGTGAACTATGATTATTCCACTGCACTCCATGCTGGGCAACAGAGACTGTCTCAAAATAAATAAATAAATAAATAAAAGGCTGGGCGTGGTGGCTTACATCTGTAATCCCAGCACTTTGGGAGGCCGAGGTGGGTGGATCACGAGGTCAGGAGTTCAAAACCAGTCTGACCAACACAGTGAAACCCTGTCTCTACTAAAAATATTTTAAAAATTAGCTGGGCCGGGCACGGTGGCTCACGCCTGTAATCCTAGCACTTTGGGAGGCTGAGGTGGGTGGATCACCTGAGGTCAGGAGTTCAAGACCAGCCTGGCCATCATGGTGAAACCCCATCTTTATAAAAAAAAAAAAAATTAGCCGGGCATGGTGGTGGGCACCTGCAATCCCAGCTACTCAGGAGGCTGAGGCAGGAGAATCACTTGTACCTGGGCATTGCACTTCAGCCTGGGTGACAGAGCGAGACTCCATCTCAAAATAAAAAAAAATTAAGAGATCTTCCCCTTCAGGAATCTACTTCTGATCTAACCTCCATAATTTCATCTAAAAAACCTTCCTTTAATCTTACATCAGATGTGTTTTTAAAAAAAATCTATGTATTCTATTATTTTTTTTGTAACGGGGTCTCGCTCTGTTGCCCAGGTTGGAGTGCAATGCCCAGGTTCAAGGGATTCTCCTGCCTCAGCCTCCCTAGCAGCTGGGATTACAGGCGCCTGCCACCACACCCAGCAAATTTTTGTATTTTTAATAGATCCAGGGTATTGCCATGTTGGCCAGGCTGGTCTTGAATTCCTGACCTCAGATGATCCGCCCGCCTCAGTCTCCCAAAGTGCTGGGATTACAGGCGTGAGCCACCGCGCCTGGCCTTTTCATTTTCATTTTTATTTATGTATTTATTGTGAGACACAGTCTTGCTCTGCTGTCCAGGCTGGAGTGCAGTGGCTCGATCTTGGCTCACTGCAACCTCCGCCTCCCGGGTTCAAGTGATTCTCCTGCTTCAGCCTCCCGAGTAGCTGGGTCTACAGGCATGTGCCACCATGCCTGGCTAATTTTTGTATTTTTAGTAGAGACAGGATCTCACCATGTTGGCCAGGGTGGTCATGAACTCGTGACCTCAAGTGATCCGCCCACCTCGGCCTGCCAAAGTGCTGGGATTACAGGCGTGAGCCACCGCGCCCGGCACTTATTTTATTTTTTAAAGAACGTTCGAGTTCCGGTCCGCGGAGAGCGCGGTGAGACGCAGAGCGCGGCGGGCTCCCCCTGGTCCCTCCGGACCCTCCAGGCCCTGCGGCCCCGGGCAGGGGGTGAGCTGGGGGCCCGGGACAGGCCGTGCCCTAACCCTTCAGACACCGGAGGCCTCCGCTGTGGCTGCCCTCTGGCCCCCAGGCCTTGAGGCCCTGGCAAACGTCTCTGCCCCACCCCACTTTGGTGGCTGATGGCGGCGGCTTCTCCCAGCCCGGACCCCGCTGGCCGCTGGGTCTCCCGGCCCAGGTGTGCGGGCCTCGCCGAAGCCCCAGCCGAGCTGCCCGGATGCAGCGCCTTTGCGCGGCGGAAGTGGCGGGCCAGGAAACATGGCGGCCGCCCGAGTGCTGCGCGGGGAGCCGTTAGCTCACGGAGGGCCTGGGGAGGCGGCCTAAGGACACGGGCGGACTCGGCCGCCTCTCTAGGCCTCGGGGCCGTGCAGATCCGGGTCCCCAGTGACCACTCGGTCCGCACTGGGCGAGACGTACCCAGTCCTGACGACAACGGACAACGGCCTTGACAGGCCCGGGAGGTGAGCGAAGCTCCGAAGGAGGCGGGTGGAACGGTTAGCGTTCATGCCACCAGACCTTGCTGTCCGAAGAGAGAAACGGTAGAATGACAGGCCACATCTGGCGCGTTGGAAGGGCCCACCACCCTCTGGGAAGATCGCTGGCCGTGTATGGAAGGCCTGTGTATAGAATTTGAAAAAGCTGCTTCCCAACTCCACCCCAACCGTTTTTTTTCTTTTTTTTCTTATTTATTTATTTTTCACCTTCAACTGTCTTGATAGAGTTATACACCCCAACCTTTTAATAGAAAACATTTGTCACATCTGGCCCTTCTAGGTGTAAAGAGGTTGCCGACGTATGATAGAGTTAGAAAACCGCACATTTTGTAAATTCTCATTTGTTTAAAAGAAATTGTAGAAAATACATGTCTCCTGGAGATGACTTCTGGAAATGGAGTTGTTAGGTGGCCTCTGGAAGCGATAGTCCACGTTTGTTCAGTAGGGTAGATGACATGGAGCTGGAAGACCTGAGGAGGAGGAAGAGAACGTTCTGTGCTAGAATGGTCATATTTAGAAGACATTTTCATATTCTAGCCATTGTTTTGTGTGCATTTTATTCTTCACTATTGTATATGCAGTTGACAATGCTAAACTTTTTAGAAACGTCTGTTTTTTTTTTTTTAGATGTTCTGAAGTGCCTAATGTGAAAATTAGGGGTAGTAAAATCACGTTTTGTAAATATCTTTTTGTTACAATTTGTAGGAAATGTTTTTTGCGGGGAATGGCCAAATCACCTGCTGAGTAGTACTGACTGTGTGCAGTGGTTCAGGGGAGGAGGGAGGAGGGGGAGGTGCAGACAGTTTTTGCCACCCTGCTTACAGCAAGGCAAGATGAATTATTATCTGGGTGCGTTTTGTTTTACTTACCTGTGCATATAGTGTACATAAAGGACAAACGAGTCCTGACTTTAACAACAGCTAGTCTTTCTAGATGTTAAAGTTGCCAGTGCATGACAGAAGTAGAGTTAGTAACCTCATGTTTTGTACATTTTGTTTTACAAGTCTAGGAAAGATTGTCTTCTGAAAATTTGAGCATTCTTGCCCACTGGGCGGATGGAGATGGGAAGGGTTCTAGGCCAGAGTGTTCACACTCAGAAGGCTCTTTCAAATTATAACTTGTTACATGTTTGCAGTTTATTCAAGACTGCTGTGTACATAGTGGACAAAGTAACTCCTAACGTGAAACATCTAGTCTGTCTAGCTGTTTAGAAGTGTCCGATGTATGTTAAAGGTAGAGGTAGTAAAATACCACTTTGTAAAGATCTTTTTGCTAAAATTCATAGGAAATACTTTTGGAAATTGAATGGTGAAGCCACCTTTGTGAGCTGTATAGTACTGTCTATACTTGTTCAGTGGTTTAGAGGAGGTGGGAGGGAAGAAATTGCAAAAGGTAATATTCTAGTGTGTTCACACTTGGACATTTCAGACACTTTTAGGTTTTGTGCATTTTCTTTTGCTCTGTATATAGTGTATATAATGGACAGTGAGTCGTAATTTTTCAACATCTAGGCTCTAGATGTTAAAGAGGTTGGCAGTGTGTGACAAAGTAGTAAAATCAGCATATTTTGTCCCCTTTGTGATGAAATCCATAGGAGAACTTGTCTTGTGTAAACGACTTTTGCACTGGAGTTTGTTCAATCATCTCTAAGCATTACATGTGCCTGTACTTGTCCACTGGATTGAAGGCAGAGAAGAAAGAGAAGAGGGAATGATTCAAGGCCAAATTGGTCACAGTTAGAATATACCTCAGATGATAACCATTGTTTTGTGTATGCAATTTTAGTTAACAGTGCTGTGTACATGGCAGACAAGTTATATGAAATATCTAGCCTTTCTAGATATTTGGAAGTGCTCGGTGCATTTAAAAGTAGTAGTAGAATAACACTTTTTGTAAATAGCTTTTAAAAAGTGATGAGAAATGCTGTTGGGAAGTGGAATTGTGGAACCACCTGGGAGGTGGGAGGGAAGAAATTGCAAAAGGTGTTTTGCCATTGTTTATTAGAAAATTTCAGCTTAATCCATTGCCTATATGTTACATGCAGTTCATTTAACTTTGCTATACTGTGTGTATTATGTATATACTGGACAAATGAGTCCCAATTTTGTAATATCTAGTCTCTAGATATTAAAGAGGTTGCCAATGTGTGACAGAAGTAGAGTTAGTAAACTGACACATCCTGTACACTTTGTTAAAATTCACAGAAAGGCTGTCTTCTGAGAAAGACTTTCGGAAGTGAAGTAACATCAGCTCTAAGTGACAGGTGCCTGTATCCACCAGGTTGGTGGTGGTGAAGAGTTGGAAGGAAGGAAGAGTTCTTGACCAGAATGTTCCTATTTAGAAGACACTTTCAGATATAACCATTGTTACACGTGTGTAGTTTATTCAACACTACTGTGTATATAGTGGACAAACTTAAGTCCTAATTTGAAACATCTAGTCTTTCTAGATGTTTAGAAGTGCACAAAGTATGTTAAAAGTAGAGGTAGTAAATAACACATTTTGTAGCTATCCTTTTGCTAGATCATCTTTTGGAAATTGATCAGTTCTCCGAGCAGTATGTTATGATATCTGTGCAGGTTCAGGAAGGAGGAGCGTAAAGGGCTTTCCACTGGTGTGTTTATGATGAGGCGCATTGATCACTGTCCCTTGTGTCTGCATTTTCATTAACTGTGCTGTGTATATAGTGTATATAAGTGGCCATAAGTGTCCTAATATACATCTAGTCGATGTTAAAGAGGTTGCCAGTGTATGACAGAAGTAGAGTTAGTAAGTTCAATACGTTGAGTATACCTTGTGTTAAAAATCAATTTCACTTCTTAAAAACAGAAGTGACATTGTTAAAATCCCCCCTAAGCTGTCCATGGGGTTGGTAGAGGTTGGAAAGGGAAGTAGGTTCTAGGCCAGAATGTTCCTATTTAGAACACACTCAAATTACAGTTTGTGTTACGTATATACACCATTTATTCCATGCTACTGTGTATATATAATGGAAAACTTAAGTCCAGTTGGAAATATCTAGTCTTTCTAGGTGTTTAAAGGTGCACAACATAGGTTAAAAGTATAGGGCTAAAGTAACACCCCTCTAAGCATTTGTTTTCATTACTTCCTTAGGAGTGGTCGGTTGCATTTGGGAATGGGCTTGTTAAAATCTGATGCTTAGGAGCCTATGCTGACTATTCACTGGGTGGTGATGGGTCAGGGAGGAGGAGGTATGCAGGGAGAAGGGTTCTGTGCCCCCCTGAGATTAGTTCAGGTGGTCTAACCATCGTTCTCTATGTGCATTTTAGTTAATATTATGTATTAAAGGATAAACAAGTCAATGCTCAGAGTATGTTGAAAAATAGATACAGTAAATCAGTCCTTTTATGCATGTCCTTTTGTTAGTTTTTAAGAGGGCCTGTCTTCTGGGAGTGACCTTTATTGTTAGTCCACCTCTCGGAGCCAGACATCCTATACTTAGTCACTGGGACTGGTGGAAGAGGGAGAAGACAGGCTGAAGGGAAGGGCTCTTTGCTAGTATCTCCGTATCTGGAAGATGGTTTTAGATGATAACCGCAGGTCTATATGAGTGTTTTTTAGTAAAGTGCCTGTGTTTATTGTGGACAAAGTTCATTATTTTGCAACAGCTAAGCTTTATGAATGTCTGGAGTGACAACGTAGAGCTAGTGAATTAGCCAATTTGTAAATACCTTTGTTGTAATTGATAGAAAAGATGCGTCTTGGACATGGAATTGTAAACCACCTCTGAGCAGTGTATGTCAGGATTTGTTCATTACTTGGCAGCAGAGGGGCAGAAGGAACTATAAAGGGAGAGATGGATGCAGATGTGTCCATATTTACATTTTGATGATAGCCATTAATGCGTGCATCTCTTGTGGCTGTACTATAGGAATTTATTAAATAATTCAATGGAAATATACCTTGCTAATATTTTAATGGTATAAATCTGCTAATGAGCTCTCTTAGAAGCATTATATTTAGTGTATTCTGTTGCTCTATGCTTCATTTTAAATTGAGAGTTAAGGGAATGCAGTATTTAAATTGGAACTCTGCCAGTGCTTTTATCTAGAGGCGTGTTGCCGTTTTTGTCTTCTATGAAACTTTTGTCCCAAGAAAGACAGGATTACATTTTTTTTTTTAGAGATGGGGTTTCTCCATGTTGATCAGGCTTGTCTCGAACTCGCGACCTCAGATGATTGGCCCATCTTGGCCTCCCAAAGTGCTGGGATTACAGGCATGAGCCACTGCGCCCAGCCTGGATTACTTTTTTTTTTTTTTTAACTGACTGAGTTGGTGTAGTGTATTCTTGGTTATCGAAATGCTCATATTGCTTTGGGATTTTGAATTGGTAAATATTCATGGTGTGTGCAGAATCATGATACATACTATGCAATCTCAGTCCCATAAAATTGGATGTTGTGCCTACAGACACACAGGACCTAGAAGAATGTGTCAAACTATAAACTGGTTGTGATTGTGACTTTGTTCTTTGCTTCTTGTGTTTTTCAGTTTCCTCTAATGTACTTAACTTTTTCAAAGTAAAGTTTATTTTAAAAACATATATTAAGCCCTCATTGCTTGTAGAATAAAGTTACTATACTCCACAGGAAAAAAAAAAAAGAACCTTCAGGTTGGGCGAGGCGGCTCCTGCCTGTAATCCCAGTGCTTTGGGAGGCTGAGGTGGGCGAATCACCGGAGGTCAGGAGTTCGAGACCAGTCTGGCCAACATGGTGAAACCTCATCTCTACTAAAAATATAAAGTATTAGCCAGGTATGGTGACCGGGGCCTGTAATCCCAGATACTTGGGAGGCTGAGGCAGGAGAATTGCTTGAACCCGGAGGAGGAAGTTGCAGTGAGCCAGGACGTAGCCACAGCACTCCAGCCTGGGCAGCAGAGTGAAACTCCATCTGAAACAAACAAACAAAAAAGAACCTTCCTTACCCATTTTGTTTTCAGCCTGCCGTTTCTATTGGGAGGAGTTCCAAGTGCCAGAAAAACAGATGGTCTCCAGATGCATGCGATTCTGGCCAGGGTCCTGATCAGTATGGTTCTACCTTACAGGGAGGTGACAAAACTGGCAGCTTGTGGGCACACAGCAGATACCCAGTTTTCATTGCTTCCCCTCATTCTAAAACCACCTTTTTCCAAACTCCTAATATTCCAAATTGATGGCAAGGGGTGGGGGAAGGGGAGACAGTGCTTTACCCATGAGCTGAGCCCACAAATATCTGTTTTTAATTTTGTATGTATTTTTGATTTTTTAAATAGAGATGGGGGCCGGGTGCCATGGCTCATGCCTGTAATCCCAGCACTTTGGGAGGCTGAGGCAGGCGGATCACATGAGGTCAGAAGTTAGAGAACAGCCTGACTAACATGGTGAAACCCCATCTCTACTAAAAATACAAAAAGCCACCTGGGCATGGTGGCGTGCGCCTGTAATCTCACCTACTCAGGAGGCTGAGGCAGGAGAATCGCTTGGACCCGGGAGCAGAGGTTGCATAAGCTGAGATCACGCCACTGCACTCTAGCCTGGGCGACAGAGCGAGACTCCCAGACTCCGTCTGAAAAAAAAATAGAGATGGGAGCTGGTGCGGAGGCTCACGCCTGTAATTCCAGCACTTTGGGAGGCTGAGGCAGGGGGATCACTTGAGGTCGAGGGTTCGAGGCCAGCCTGGCCAACATGGTGAAACCCCGTCTCTACTAAAAATACAAAAATTAGTTTGGTGTGGTGGTGCGTGCTTGTAGTCCCAGCTACTTGGGATGCTGAGGCAGGATAATTGCTTGAACCCGGGAGGCAGAAGTTGCGATGAGCCGAGATCATGCCACTGCACTCCAGCCTGGGTGACAGAGCGAGACTCTGTCTCAAAAATAGAAATAAAATAAGAGATGGGGTCTCACGACGTTGCCCAGATTGGTCTCAAACTTCCGGGCTCGAGCAGTCCTGCTGTTTTGGGCCTCACAAAGTGCTGGGATTACAGATGTGAGACACCACGCTCAACCACAGATACCTAATTGATTCACATTTTAAAAAGCACTTCATACAGTTTCACTTGGACAACAAAACCCTGGTATTAAGCTAATTTTAGAGAAATTGTGAATTGCTAAAGGTCGCCAAGTAGGTGAGTCAAAGAGCCTAGATTAACTCTACAAGTTGTGGGTGCCAGCATTTCCTTATGATATTGACCATCATTTATTTCACTTTGGGGAAAGTTTTTACTGAATTGTTTATATATAAAAGAGCTGGAAAAGACTTTAGGGAATGAGTAGCCTCTCACTTACTGAAATGCAACATGCTGAAACACAAATTCTGCAAGGTTTAAAATACCTGGAACTCTGGTTAATTTACTGTTTTTTCCTTTGTTTTATTTTGCATTTTAGACAGGGTCTTGCTGTGTTGCCCAGGCTGGATGCAGTGGCACAAACATGGCCGCTACAGCCTTGACCTCTTGGGCTCAAGAGATCCTCTCGCCTCAGGGTCCTGAATAGCTGGGACCACAGGTGGGCACCACCACGGCCAGCTACGTTTTTTCTAATTGCTGACCAGAAGGGGTCATGTTATGTTGCCCAGGCTGGTCTCAAACTCCTGTCCTCCCACCTTGGCCTCCCAAAGTGCTGGGATTACAGCAGGAGCAAGCCACTCAGGCTGGCCTGGCTAATTTTTGTATTATTATTATTTTTTTGAGGCAGAGTCTTGCTCTGTTGCCCAGGCTGGAGTGCCGTGGTACAATCTCCACTCACTGCAACCTCTGCCTCCCAGGTTCAAACAATTGTCCTGCCTCAGCCTCCCGAGTAGCTGGGATTACAGACACCCACCACCATGCCCTGCTATTATTTTTATTTTTAGTAGAGACTGGGTTTCACCATGTTGGCCAGGTTGATATCGAACTCCTAACCTCGTAATCTGCCCTCCTCAGCCTCCCAAAGTGCTTAGATTACAGGCATGAGCCACTGCACTGCCTAATTTACCATTAATAGACCTATTTTCTCCCTCACATTCCAAAGCTACAGATTTGATTCTTGCTGGTTTATAAGGTATCTTCAGGTGATTGGTTCCAAGGCTCCCGTGGATAACAAAATCCACGATGCTCACATCCCTTATATAAATGTATTTGCGTATAACCTATGAACATCTGCAGTATACTTTAAATCATCTCTGGATTACTTATAATACCTAGTAGTCTGTAAACAGGATGTAAATACACTCTATTGTTTAGGGAATGGCAAGGAAAATAGTCTTTCCTACAGAAGTGACCATGAATTTTTTTCAGAAAAAATTTTTTTGAGACGGGATCTCACTCTGGGCTGGAGTTAAGTGGTACGATCTTAGCTCACTGCAACCTTGAACTCCTGGGCTTCCGCAATCCCACCACCTCAGCCTCCCTAGCAGCTGGGACTACAGGCACATGCTACTGCACCTGGGTGATTGATCTTTTGTAGGTATCTCTGTTGAGAAATGCTGAGTGTATGATGAAATATATTGTTTGCTAGGAAGAAAGATGGCAAGGAAAACTTAGCTGCCCACCGCCCCCTGCCCAAGTAGAAAACTACCTGGGGCTTTCTAAAGTGGCAAGACAACATATAATTATCATACACCAGTTAAAACAATTATTTAGGGGCGGGATATGTGACCTTGCCCCCTTGGCTCCCTTGTGAATATTTTTGTCTGTCATCAGTGGTAAGCGGGCACCAGCTGCCTACCTGGTATATTTTGTGTTGAGAAAATATACCGAACATCTGTTTGTTGATAATCACGTGTTCACAGAGAATAAATACCTGGGTCAGAATCTGCTCGAGGCCCTCAGCCTGGAATGCTGTCAGCCCCTGAGGCTCTCAGCTCAGAAGGCTGTTGGCCCCCTTGATAGTCCCACTTTGCTGTTCTGAGTATCTGCTTCACAATTCCTTCAGCGCCACCTGGGTGGGAGTCTCTACGGCTGAGCTGGTCTCGTAGATCTCACTTTGTTGCATAGGCTCCAAATATTTTCAGTCCTCAATTGGCTGAATCCATGGATGTGGAACTTGGGGATTTGAAGGCCAGCTGCACAATCAATGAATGCATCACGAAGTCCTTTCTGACCTTAGGGCAATAGGCGTGCACCTAGAGGATTATTACACATCCTTCTTGTAGCAGTGACTCCTACCAGGGAGAGGCCAGGCTAGTCACGCTTGCGTTTTGTCAGTTGTTCATATTTCTTTGATTCAGTTTATTTGAATCACTACTACACCTGGGTAGGAGGGACATCTGAGCATTAACACCACAGACTCACAGAGGTCCCGAGCCTCCAGGAAAACAAGCAAAGGTGTCTTCTATAAACCCAAAAGGCAGTATGCTGGGGGACTGGCCAGGAGTGAATTGTGCTCAGAGGCCCTCAGAAAGCCTGTTTCAGAAACTCAGTTTAGGCATTCCAAGAACACAGGTGATAGGAGGCTAGGCAGCAATTGGCTAAGTCCCTTAATCACCAGCACCTCACTCACCTGGCAGTGATGTAGCGCTCTGAAACTCAGAAAAAAAGAACCTATGGAAGCCAAGCATGGTGGGACACCTGTACTCCCAGCACTTTGGGAGGCTGACGTGGGCAGATCACTTGAGGTCAGAAGTTCGACACGAGCCTGGCCAACGTGGTGAAACCCTGTCTCTACTAAAAATACAAAATTAGCTCTGCGTGGTGGTGCATACCTGTAATCCCAGCTACAGGGGGGAGGGGGGACGCTGAGGCAGGAGAATCGCTTGAACCTGGGAAGTAGGGGTTGCAGTGAGCCTAGATCACACCACTGCACTCCAGCGTGGGTGGCAGAGCAAGACGCCATCTCAAAAAAAACAGAAGAAAACTGCAGAGCAAAATGTAGGCTGAAGATCAACGAGAAGAGAATGAAATTTTGAGCTTTCCCTGACGGATGGAACTGGGCTCACTTAAAAAAGACCTGCTGATCCTTTTGTAAAGTGTGATGATTGGGTTTCCGCACTCATAGGTGAGGTGTACCTCCCCTCAAACCTGGTTACGTTGACATATTACCCCTCTGACATGAAAAATGTGGCCTACTCCAAATTGTTTCCCATCCTTTTAAAGTTCTTCCCCAGCTCGGAGTGGGTGATTGCAGCTAGCCTGAGTGTTTTAGGAAGAGGAGGCTACAACACCTTAAGCAGGAGAAAAGCAACTTCAGGGGAACTGCGTATATTAAGATTGGTTTTTATTGTCAATCAGGAGTGTCCAAGGGAGAGAATATGGTCATGGGTTTAGTTTCAGTTTATGGTTAGGCCAGTAAAGCCCCTTCCTCATCCCTCTTTTCCGTTTGTTACTAGAGGCAGAAACTGAAAACCACAGCTTCAGGCTGCTAAAAGCCTAAAACAGAACAGAACAAAGTAAGGTGGGTGGCACAAGCTTGCTTGGAAACAGTAGGGGAATAGGGAACCCACCCCAAACCGGCTTATTCCTGTTCCTTTATCCGTCACTGGATTAAAACAATGTATTTTTGACACAGTCTTACTCTGCCACCCAGGCTGGAGTGCAGTGGCATGAACTCAACTCACTGCAACCTCCGCCTTCCAGGTTCAAGCAATTCTCTTGCCTCAGCCTCCCAAGTAGCTGGGATTACAGGCAGGCACCATCACGCCTGGCTTAAAACAAACAGTATTTTAAGCAGAGTTTCCTGCTACTGATCAGCTTGCTTAACTCAACTCCAGGCCCACAGGACCTGGACCCTTGAATCGAGCAGCATGTCTGTGAGTGAGCCCCTCCTTACATAATCCCTCAGGGAGCTGTCAGATCTGGGTGGATGCTAATTTCATAACCAGAGGATACAGACCAGATGAATCACATCTTGGAAGAAAATCACTTTATTCATTCTAATTAACTCACAAAGAATAAAATCAAAACAGCTAGTTTAAGGAGGCCACACAAACATTTGACCATCTCCAAATTCCTTCCATTTCAATTCTGAAGCAAGGAAGCTAGGAATGACAGGAGAGATTTAACTGATGATGGCTACACTTTATACCTTCACTATTAATTAAATTTTTATATTAAGTTAACTTGGTTATGAGAGCTGGTTTTCCATGTCTCCAGGTTGAACTTGATTAGGCCAATCCTGCAAAGAGAAAAGATAAGTTAGAAGAGTGCTAGCTTCATACACTCAACAAAACAGAAGCCTTCCAAATCATGAAAGCAGCGACAAGAAGCCAAGGTTATAGCTTTTTTTTTTTAAAAATAAAAAATAGAGATGGGGTCTTGTAGGCATTCTGCAATTAACAAGACACCCTAAATCTCAAGAGTTCCCCTGAGGAACTTAATAAACTCCTTTCTCAATGAGGTACAGAATACAGATAATATATCAGTCTTTTTGTCTATTCCTGGATTTTGGCAAAAACGGAATCTAATTTTATATTCATGGCCTTAAGGCGAGGAGGTCACTCTTATCCAGTAACCACAGTAAGACCTGGCATGCTGATTTATACCTTCTCCTTCTTCTTTTTTTTTAAATTTGGGACGGAGGCTTGCTCTGTCACCCATGCTGGAGTGCAGTGGCGGGATCCTGGCCCACTGCAACCTCCGCCTGCCAGGTTCAAGGGATTCTCCTGCCTCAGCCTTTTGAGTAGCTGAGATTACAGGCGCCCACCACCACACTCAGCTAATTTTTTGTATTTTCAGTAGAGATGGGGTTTTGCCACGTTGGCCAGGCTGGTGTCAAACTCCCAACCTGAGGTGATCCACCCGCATTAGCCTCCCAAAGTGCTGGGATTACAAACATGAGCCATCACGCCTGGCCTATACCTTCTGAAGGAAGAAGAAAATTCAGAAAATGACTCATAAAAATGACTAGAAAACTCTGGCCCAGTTGTTAGGAGTTAATTCTAGAGAAATATCAACAAAGTCTTCTCTGACTTATCAATTTATTAAACACAGATTCCCCTAAGGTCTACAGGATCCAGGAATACCACTGTGAATTAAGCAGATGCAAACTGGACAAGTCACCTACCATTTGCAAGTCGGCACTGTTTCAGCACCTCACTGAAACCCTCACAGAGCTTGATGTCACCCTGGTTCTGGGCACACTCCAAGAACTGTTTGATCTCATAGAAGCAAGGCTGCTGCTGCTGTGCCGGCTGGGTTCCCTGAGGCTCCTGTGAAGGCAAAACATTGATTATTGCTAAGAAAGAAAATCATATTTATGCCTAGACAATGAAGAGTATATCCTCTTTGAGGTTAAAAGGAAATGGAACTAGCACCAGATGCAAATTAAAGCTTCCATCTATTAACATGGAAAGTGAAAACATTTAAATCTTTAAAAAATATTTTAGGCCAAGTGTGGTGGCTCACACCTGTAATCTCAGCACTTTGGGAGGCCGAGGCGGGTAAATCACTTGAGGTCAGGAGTTTGAGACCAGCCTGGCCAACATGGTGAAACCCCGTCTCTACTAAAAATACAAAAATTAGCTAGCATGGTAGTGCATGTCTGTAATCCCAACTACTCAGGAGGCTGAGGCAGAATTGTTTGAACCTGGGAGGTGAAGGTTGCATTGAGCTGAGATTGTGCCACCACACTCCAGCCTGGGGGAACAAAGCAAGACTCCATTTCAAAAAAAGAAAAATTTAAATAAATATTTTTAGTAAAACAGGGTCTCGCTGTGTTGCCCAGCCTGGTCTCAAACTTCTGGGCTCAAGTGGTCCCCTCACTTCAGCCTCCTGAAGTGGTGGGATTTTAGGGATGAGACACTGTGCCCAGCCAAAAGTGAAAATATTTAAAAGCAGAAAGCAAACAGCTTTAACAAAATTCCAGTGACAACCAGAAAGATTCATAAAGATGCAAATAAAGTGGAATTGTTATCTTGGTAGTATCAAGACCAAATGGTTTAGTGCTGCTTCGGGGAGGAACAATGGCACTATTATAGAAAAATGGATGGAGGAGTTTCAAGCATACCAGAATATGCAAGAGTATACACACTTACGCTCACTACACGACAAAACCCATACATATCAGAAAGACAGGTAATGGCAAGTATCAGGTAAAAGAGCACAGAGCTATTTGAGATTTTGGATTTCTTAACTAAGATCAAGACAGGATTGTAGGAAGTGACACTGAAATAAAAAATTCAAAGGGAAAGTGGTTGTTTTACAGAGAATCAGGCTGAACTGTTACGTCTACTCCTTGGGAAGAAATACAGTTTGCACAGTACTTGGTGCTGGCCTAAGGCAGTAACTTAACAGCCAGATGTAACTTTTGATAACCCATTGCCAACAGTGGGTTCTAAAAGACAATTCCTACACACAAGGAAATTAGAAACGTCTGGTCTTTCTCATAAAATCCACCCATGGAAGGGAAATGCTGCCTGAATGCTCACCTGGTAAGTGATGTCAGGCCTCGCAGGCTCAGGATCACTTCCTCCACTGAAGCCTCCAGTAATGGCGTGGCCCAGTGTGTGCCCCACAGCAGAGCCCACAGCCACGCCAGCTGCAGTAGTTGCCATCTGGGACAGCAGACCTGGCTGCCGGGGCGCAGCAGCAGGAGAGCCAACTGCAGAGGGGGGTGCCGCAGCTGGTGGCTGAGCGGGTGGTGCTGGCCTGGGTGCAGCTCTCATCTGAGGGGCCCGGCTGTGAAAGAAAAGAACAAAGTGTAAAAGTTCCCGCTTCCAATCAGTTTTGGAAATTGTCAACTTAGTAATAACTTATATATTAAAATAGACCTCAAGATTTTCATTTTAAATTATTTACGTCATTTTATCTCTTAAAAAAAATTTTTTTTTTGACAGGGCCTCACTCTGATGCCCAGGCTGGAGTGCAGTGTCACGATCCCATCTCACTGCAACCTCTGCCTCCTGGGTCCAAGCGTTTCTCCTACGTCAGCCTCCCCAGTAGCTGGGATTACAGGCATCTGCCACCACGCCCAGCTAAGTTTGTATTTTTAGTAGAGACAGGGTTTCACCTTGTTGGTCAGGTTGGTCTTGAACTCTTGACCTCATGTGATCCACCTGCCTCCCAAAGTGTTGGGATTACAGGTATGAGCCACCGTGCCCAGCCACTTTTATCTTTTCTTATAATAGTAATTACCAAGGACAAACTATTTTTCCTGCTTCTTTGCAACCATTTCCATGTATTCACATAGCCCACAGTATCTTTAAAGACATATCCAATATGTCATAAGAAATATAGACTATTAAAAGAAAGATTCTTACAGAATTCATTCATTCAGATATTAGGTAACTACAAGGCACTAGTAATATAACTAAAGAGAAAAATCTCTGCATTCATGGAGTTTACATTTTTTTGAGGGATCAAATAATTAAAATAGGCTGCAGAGCTGTGGCTCTTGCCTGTAATCCCAGTAATTTGGGAAGTGGAGGCAAGAGAATCATTTGAGGCCAGGACTTTGAGATCAGCCAGGGCCACATAGTGAGACCCTGTCTCCACAAAAATATAAAACAGAATAAATAAAGTTGCCAGGTGTGGTCCTAGCTACCCTGGAGGCTGAGGCGACAGAATAGCTTGAGGCCAGGTCGTCAAGGCTGCAGTCGGCCATGATTACGTCACTGCACTGAAGTCTGAGTTACAGAGCGAGACTCTGACTCAAAATATAAATAAATAAGAATCATGTGTTAAGTGTTATGGAAGAAGTATCAGGAGAATATGTTGTGAGATACCTCTATTTTAGGATAATCAAGGAAGGTCTGGCTGAACCAGTAACATTCTAATTAAGACCTAAAGATGGTCAACTGGGGAAAGAAATAGTCAAATTCCTTCATTTTACACACTATAAGACTGGTGAGAGTGACTCGTCTGAACTATTATACCAAAGCAAGTTCAACCATTCCTCATCTGTACAATGTTCAGATGCTTTCAACAATTTCACTAGGCCGGGATTACTCTTGTAATCCCAGCACATTGGGAGGCCGCGGCAGGAGCATCTCTCCAGACCAGGAGTTTGCGATCAGCCTGTGCAACACAGGGAGGTCCCGTGTCTACAAAAATCAGCCGGGCGTGGTGGCGCGTGCCGGCAGTCCCAGCTACTCACCACGCCGAGGAGGTCCAGGCCGCAGTGAGCCGTGACCACGCCGCTGCACTACAGCCTGGGCGACAGGGGAAGACCCCTTCTCAAATCACAAAAGATGCAGTTTACTAATGTCCTGCACTTATTTAAAAATCTTCACATATATCACGTTCCCTCTAGCCATTTCCGGATTATTTCCTTGGGTGCTCTTTTCCCCCAAATCAGGCCAGGTCAAAAGGTTATGGCTTCCTATCACGTGGCACCTGGCCATAACGTTATGCCTTTGCCGTCGCTTGGATAGGAAGCTTTTTCCTTAAGTGAATTCCCTCCCCACACTCCCCTAACACACGCTTCGCGCTCAATCCACCTCCCCCTGGCCGAGGCGGGCCCCGTCGCTGTCGGCCTTGGTTCGCCCTCGCCCGCGCGCGGCCTCCCTCTGCGTCATGGCGCCAGTGGGGTCCGGAAACCTGCGCTCTGGCCTCAAACCATGCGATGGTCTCACCTGGCCGGAGGGGCCATGCGGGAGGTGCGGCTTCGGCTTCCACGCGGCATCCTAGCTACGGGACTGCTCGGCCTTTAGACGCGCAACAACCAACTAAGAGCTCAGCGGCTTCTGAAAAACCCGGAAGACGGGAGGCGGGGCTGGCCTCAGCGGGCAACCAATCAGCGCACAGGCAGAAGACTTCCGTTCTTCAACGTCTCCGGGGCCCTGAAGGTCACCGAAAGAGCAGACGTCACCGGGACGCCCAGTCCTCCCAACCCCGCCCCGAGTTCCGGTTGGCTCCACGTGAGCGCACAGGAACGCTCCTTCGGCGACGTCACAGGGGCGGGCTTTCGGTGGCTGGCGTCGCGTCGCGAGACGTGAGCGGCGCTGTCTTTTCCTCAGAGTGGAGCATAGCGTCCGCCTCCTCGCCCGGTGCTGTGTGTTGCTGGCTGAAGAACGGCCGTTGACAAACTGCGACCTGACACAGTGTTTATGTCAGTCAAAAGTGGAAAACTGTGTCCGGGCGCGGTGGCTCACGCTTGTAGTTCCAGCGCTTTGGAAGGCCTAGGTGGAGGATCCCTTCAGGCCAGGAGTTCAAGAGCAGCCTGGGCAGCATGGCGCAACCCCATCTCTGTATTCCCACCTCGGCCTCCCAGCTACTTGAACCCCAAGGTTCAAGGCTGCAATGAGCTGTGGTCCCACCACAGCAGTCAAGCCTACGAGACTGAGGTAAACCCTGTCTGGAAAAAAAAAAAATCCAAGTGTGCAACAGGGAGGGACTGCTTAAAGAAAACATGAGGCTGAGGCCGAGCGCGGCGGCTCATACCTGTAATTCCAGCACTTTGGGAGGCCAAGCGAGTGGAACACCTGAGGTCAGGAGTTCGAGACCAGCCTGACCAACGTGGCGAAACCCCGTCTCTTAGTAGAGATACAAAAATTAGCTGGGCGAGGTGGCGCACCCCTGTAGTCCCAGCCACTCGGGAAGCTGAGGGAAGGGAGAATCTCTTGAACCCAGGAGGTTGCAGTGAGCTGAGCTCTAACCACTGCACCCCACCCTGGGCGACAGAGTGAGGCCCCAGAGTTTGAGACCAGCCTGGGCAATGTAGTAAACCCCTGTCTCTGCGGAACAAACAAACAAAAAAGCAGGATTCTCCAGATTCAAGTGATTCTCCTGCCTCAGCCTCCTGAGTAACTGTGTTCACCTGTGGCCCTAGCTACTTAGGAAGCTGAGGCAGAGGATCACTTGAGGCCAGGAGCTCAAGGCTGCAGTGAGTTATGAGCATCCCACTGCTCTCCATCCTGAGCAATAGAATGAGACCTTGTTTCTAGACAGTTAGCTAACTGGCTAGATAATTGATCGTAGTTTCCTATCAGAAATTTTTTTCCCTAGATTTGAATACGTTTTCCTTTTTTTTTTTTTTCCTGAGATGGAGTCTTGCTCTGTCTTCCAGGCTAGAGTGCAGTGGCGCAATCTTAGCTCACTGCACTGGCGCAACCTCCGCCTCCCAGGTTCAAGCGATTCTCCCCCTCAGCCTCCTGAGTAGCTGGGATTACAGGGTGTGCTACCACCCTTGGCTAATTTTTGTATTTTTAGTAGAGATGGGTGTAGGGAAAGCCCCCACACACCACCTGTGGGTACCTGGAGTTCGGTGACAACAAAGGAATTGAGAAAAAGGTTAAGAATGAAAGTGGGACCACGGGCGGTCACTTGTACTGGAGGCAGTGAAGGCCCTGAGCTCTGGTTTCCACAATATTTATTGAACACAATCACTTTTTTAAAAAATTGTACTTTGGGCTACATGTGCACATCCTGCATTCTGCAGAATTGTTGCATAGGTACATACGTGCCATGGTGGTTTGCTGTCTCCATCTCCCCCCTCCCCTGTCGCCTACATCAGGCATTAAACATAATCACTTTTATCTATAGTGCTGGTGGTAGGGGGAATTGGTGAAGGAGAGACTGTACATCAAACATAAAATTGATGGCAGTGGCGGTTTATGAGTTTCTCAAGAGCTAAAAGCATGTGCTTATCAATAGTGCAGCTGGCGGGAGCGGGCTTATCAAGGAGCCTACATGTCTGATTACCTTCCAGTGCTTCAAGGGAGTGTTATGTCCTTGAGTACTATGTTTAGAATATCAGCGCTTAGGTCACTTTGTTCCTGGGAACATGCTAGCAATAGAGAGGCCTTCCTCCCCAGAGGCCTCTGCGGCCTTCCACAGTTTATTGTTCCTGATTTCTTTTATACGTTACTTTTAACCAGTTTATGTAGGCACACTGTAAACTCTTCCTCCATTGCTGCTTCCCCCAACAGATCGGGTTTCACCATGTTGGTCAGGCTGGTCTGGAACTCCTGACCTTGTGATCCACCTGCCTCGGCCTCCCAAAGTGCTGGGATTACAGGTGTGCCACCTTGCCTGGTGTTGAACATGTTTTTCTAAAGTAGCATTCAACACATTGCATTTTATAGTGTTACTAGTTTATTTTTTATTTATTTTTATTTTTTGAAATAGAGACAGAGTTTCACCTTGTTGGCCAGGCTGATCTTGAACTCCTGACCTCAGTTGATCCGTCCGCCTCGGCCCCCCAAAGTGCTGGGATTACAGGCGTGAGCCACCGCGCCCGGCCTAGCGTTACTAGTTGTTAATATGATTTTCTGAAATGCAGCATCCTTTACAAAAGCAGTTTTGTCTTTCAAAGAACATAGAGAGGTCTTCAAGTGAATATGTCCGATGTTGGTGACCTTGGTACCGTTTTCTCTAGTTGATTGGAACAATCAATCAAGAATTTAAGGTCACTGTTCGCCTTCGAAGAAGAGCCCAAAGGCAACAAGCAAGGGCGCTGGTGTCCAGTCGCCTTCTAGAAGCATTTTCACCTTCCCTTAAGGTTTCCCTTCATGAACATAGAAGTACTGTATGTAGAATTGACCCAGTGCTGCCCTGGCAACTTTGTATATTAGGCTAAATTTACATTTCTTACCTTTATGAGAGGTGCCCTGGTAGGCTAGTGGAGTTACACAGGAAGTCTGATCTCAGCTGCACTGTCCAGAGATGCAACATGGTTCAATCAAATAACATTCTCTGAACCTGTTTCTTTAGCTAACAATTATACCCATTTAAATAGACAATTTATTGTACTTGAGTGGTCTTTTTTTTTCTTTCTATGAAACTGTCTTTGCCAGGCAAGGTGGCTCACACCTGTAATCCCAGCACTTTGGGAGGCTGAGGTGGGTGGATCATGAGGTCAGGAGATCAAGACCATCCTGGCCAACATGGTAAAACCCTGTCTCTACTAAAATACAAAAAACTAGCTGGATGTGGTGGCAGGAGCCTGTAGTCCTAGCTACTTGGGAGGCTGAGGCAGGGGAATCACTTGAACGCGGGAGGCGGAGGTTGCAGTGATCCGAGATCACGCCACTGCATTCCAGCCTGGTGACAGAGTGAGACTCTGTCTCAAAAAAAAAAAGAAGAAATGAAACTGTCTTTAACACAGTACTTATTTTCTTTGCCATACCACATTCTTTTTTTTTTTTTTTTTTTGAGATGGAGTCTGTTTGTTTGTATTTTGGGATGGAATCTTGCTGTGTTGCCCAGGTTGAGTGCAGTGGCGCAATCTCAGCTCACTGCAACTTCCACCTACCGGGTTCAAGCGATTTTCCTGTCTCAGACTCCCAAGTAGCTGGGACTACAGGTGTGGGCCACCGAGCCCGGCTAATTTTTGTATTTTTTGTAGAGATGGGGTTTCACCATATTGGTCAGGCTGTCTTGAACTCCTGACCTCGTGATCTGCCTCCCTCAACCTCCCAAAGTGCTAGGATTACAGGTGTGAGCCTTGCCTTTTTTTTTTTTTTTTTTTTTTAAGATGGAGTCTCCTTATTGTCACCCAGGCTGGAGTGAAGTGGCATGATCTCAGCTCATTGTAACCTCTGTCTCCCAGGTTCAAGTGATTCTCCTGTCTCAGCCTCCTGAAAAGCTGGGATTACAGCTGCCCACCACCACACCTGGCTATTTTTTTTTTTTTTTTTTGTATTTTACTAGAGATGGGGTTTCATCATGGCTGGTCTCGAACTCCTGGCCTAAAGTGATCCATCTGTCTTGGCCTCCCAAAGTGCTGGGATTATAGGCATCAGCAACTGCGCCACTGCGCCCAGCCTGTTTTTAAGTAGAAAGTTCTTAAAATGATATTTTTAGTATTTCATAGATGGTGTGTGAACAGCAATCTTTTTTTTTTTTTTTTGAGATGAAGTCTCACTCTGTTGCCAGGCTAGAGTGCAATGGCAACATCTCGGCTCACTGTGACCTCTGCCTCCTGGGTTCAAGCAATTCTTCTGCCTCAGTCTCCCCAGTAGCTGGGACTACAGACACGTACCACCATTCCTGGCTAAGTTTGGTAATTTTTTTAGTAGAGATTGGGTTTCACCATGTTGGCCAGGATGGTCTCCATTTCGGGACCTCATGCTCGATCTGCCTTGACCTCCCAAAGTGCTGGGATTATAGGCATGAGCCACTGTGCCTGGCCAGTGAACAACAATCTTAATAGCACGTTACCCGACACTTTGGGGGCTAGAAGACAACATTGGGAGCTGATTTGATCCAGATGTCTCTAATTCTAACCTGAGGTGTCTTGGAGGATCAGCTGGTGCGTCCACAAAGAAATGAGCATGGAACTCTCACAACAGCTGTCCTGAGTAGTGTGTATGTTGTGCTTAAATATCTCACTGCTCATTTATGCACAGGCTTTCTGGAGACTGAGTCACCAGAAGTATCTGTTTCGTAAATAATGTAGCCCTATTTCTTTTCTTTCTTTTTTTTTGACAAGGTCTTGCTTTATTACCCAGGCTGGAGTGCAGTGGCGCTATCTTAGCTCACTGCAACCTCTGCCTTGTGGGTTCAAGTGATTCTGCTGCTTCAGCCTTCTCAGTAGCTGGGACTACAGGCACAGGCCACCACACCCAGCTAATTTTTTTTTGTTTTTAGTAGAGACAAGGGTTCACCATGTTGGCGAGGATGGTCTTGATTTCTTGACCTTGTGATCTGCCCACCTCTGCCTCCCCACATTCCAGGTGTAAGCCACCGTGCCTGGTTGTGGTCTTATTTGAAGGTCTGGGGTCCCTCTTAACCTTATTTTTGTATCTTTATTTTTGAGATGGATTCTTAATCTGTTGCCCAGGCAGGTAGTGGCATGGTCTCGGCTCACTGCAACGTCCTCCTCCTGGGTTCAAGCAATTCTCTGGCCTCAGCCTCCTGTGTAGCTGAGACTACAGGTGACTGCCACCATGCCTGGCTGAGTTTTGTATTTTTGGTAGAGCTGTGGGGCGGGGGCAAGGAGGGAGGTTTCCTGTTATGTTGCCCTCAGCTCCAAGTGATCCTCGCGCCTCTGCTCCCCAAGTACTAGGATTACAGGCCAGCACTGTGGCACCTGGCCGCTGTAGTCTTATTCCACACAGCTGAGACGTGTTTTAGGAAGTTTCCTGAAAGGCCCCTGGAGCCCTCCTCATTTTGGCCTCCTTGTTGTCATATTTAGTTTGATTGATCTTTTCTGCCCTCCTCCTTTTCAGAAATTAAAAGGCTAGAAAGAGGTACTAAACTTTAAAACTTCTCTTATAGTCTCCCATTAAACTAATTCTAAGAACCACTAAAAACGAAAGCAGTAAAATGATACGGACTGTTAGGATGTAAAATGTAGGAAATAAGTCATCATATGTTAGTGTTGCTCTGACATAGAAATTTACATATTGAGAATCAATTTTTGCTCAATTTTCAGAGAAATGGAATAATCATACTGCTGATCTATGTAAACAAGTGGAAGAATTGTCTGAAAGAAAATATGGTATGTCTACACTGGAAAAGTCCTATAATACTTTGTTCGTGAGCATTTACACAGTGGAGTTATGTTCACCATGGGGGACCTGTGGACAAGCCCAGGGCTGCCAGTGAATCCTGCCATCCTTCCATGTGTCTCCTTGTAAGGTGCTTTGTAGTGTCTGTCTGAATATTAGAAACATTCTTTGTTTCTAGATTACTGCAAAGCTAAGGAAAAGTTGTATTTTTTTTATCTGTTAGCATTTCTTTTAAACTTTCAGCTTGGATATTGGGGATTTATTTACATATTTATTGCAGAGCCCTGGATCTTAGGGATTTAATTGAATATATATATTTTAAACTAATTGTTTCTCTTAATCTGCTTTGTTAAATTTAGTATTCACCAAGATTCCCCTATTGGCTCTACTTTTATCTTGATGCATCACTGAGTTGACGTTAGATTTCAAATTATTCTTCGCCTTTATAACATTCTGTCCTGAAGCCACCTTTATATAATGATGAAAGGAATTAACAATTTGTAATTATCATCTCTCTGTTGGTATATATCAAATGCTCACCTAAAACTAGCAATGACCAGTGAAACACATGTGTTTTGCTGTTTTTATTTGGATGACTATTTACTTTGTCATCTACTAGCAAGCTATAAAATTGTATGATATGCAGAATTTAAACAAGTTGCTTTAAGTGAACATTTAAACACGATAAATCATATCGATGTTTATGTTAATATGCTTGAAATGAACATTTTTTCTTCATCATGAGTAATATAACCTACCCCTCAATGAAAGAGTAGAATTAGAGCAAATTTGCTAATGAATTCAATAACTTTTCCATAGTATCTTTAGTGATGTGCTTAAGGTTCTCTTAGTGTTTGTCCTACCTTTTAATAGCTTACAGCTTTTTTGGCTTTGTTTTTTATTGGCTCATTTTAAAGCAAAAACCTCATAATATGTGCTGGGGAAGCACTATAACCTAGTGGTAAGATTATAGGCTCTGGGGACACAGCCTGGCCACGTCTCTTATCCCGTCTGAGCCTTAGTATCCTCTTTTGTGGTCATGAGAACTGAAGATCCATCCCAAGGATTTAATAAGATAGTCAAGTGCTTCACATAATACCTGGCATATAAATACATAATAAATGCTTCCACCTTATTTTTGACTAATTTTTTTTTTGAGACAGAGTCTCACTCTGTTGCCCAGGCTAGAGTGTAGTGGCGTGATCTCGGCTCACCGTAACCTCTGCCTTCTGGATTCAAGCAATTCTCCTGCCTCAGCCTCCTGAGTAGCTGGGATTCCAGGTGCGTGCCACCATCATGGGGTTACTGTGGACAAGCCCAGGGCTGCCAGTGAATCCTGCCATCCTTCCACATCTCTCCTTATAAGGTGCTTTGTAGTGTCTAAATATTAGAAACATTCTTTGTTTCTAGAGATGGGGTTTCAGTATGCTGGCCCGGCTGGTCTCAAACTCCTGATCTGCCCGCCTTAGCCTCCCAAAGTGCTGGGATTACAGGTGTGAACCACCGCGCCCAGCCCTATTTATTTATTTTTTGAGACAGAATCTTGCTCTGTCTCCCAGGCTGGAGTGCAGTGGCATGACCTTGGCTCACTGCAACCTCTGCCTCCCAGGTTCAAGCTGTTCTGCTGTGTCAGCCTCCTAAGTAGCTGAGATTACAGGTGTGTGCCACCACGCCCAGCTGATTTTTTGTATTTTTAGTAGAGACAGGGTTTCGCCATGTTGACCAGGCTGGTCTTGAACTCCTGACCTCAAGTGATCCACCCACCTTGGCCTCCCAAAGTGCTGGGATTACAGGTGTGAGCCACCACACTTGGCCTATGTTTTTATTATATTGTTAATTTAGTACTATTCTGAGTAAAAATAATTTGCTATTACAGTTTTATGAATTGACTATGACAATTTTATAAATGTCAGTGCTTTTTATAAGGCAAAACAGATTATGTTGTGGGGCTTTTGTTGTGATGTAACTCCAAAGTGCTGGGTTACAGGCATGAGCCACCGTGCCTGGCCAGCTCTTAACTTTTTGTAGCTGTTGTGTTATTTTAATCTTGAGTAAATAAATGCTAGCTAAAATGTTGCATGTTGGAAATAGATGCTTGATGATACAAAGAAAAACTGGCACTGAGACAAAGGATTTTTTTTTAGCAATGCAAGTTTTACTTCCTGGACTGCAGGAAGGGTACTCTCACTAGCCATCTTGCCACGAGAGTACAACGAACAAAGGAAAGCACTTTTTATCTCTTACACATACGGGGTTGTCCTTATTGCTGTGTCTGATCTCCATTGGCTGGAGCCAGACCTCACAATTTAAAACCCGATTGGCTAAAAACTTTTCTAAACAGGTAAAAGCATTGGAGAGTTGGGACATGTCTGTGAGCAAGTCCAGCACAGATATTTTGATTAAAGTACAAGGACACAGAATATACTACATGCCTGTAAGCATGGCATATCTAATAGTTACATAGAATAGGGCTTAAGAAAGAGTTATTAGCACACTTAAAATTTATTCTTTAACAAGAAAGAAAACTTTAAAAAGGAACTTTTCTACTTTCCACATGCAGTTCTGGAGAATCTTCTGCTTCTGTTATTTGAAAACATTAATTTTGTTGGCCAGGTGCAGTGGCTCATGCCTGTAATCCCAGCACTTTGGGAGGCCGAGGCAGGTGGACCACCAGGTCAGGAGTTCGAGACCAGCTTGACCACATGGTGAAACCCCATCTCTACTAAAAATACAAAACTTAGCCTGGCATGGTGGCATGCGCCTGTAATCCCAGCTACTCAGGAGGCTGAGGTAGGAGAATCCCTTGAACTCAGGAGGCGGAAATTGCAGTAAGCCGAGATCGTGCCATTGCACTCCAGTCTGGGCAACAGAGTGAGACTCGGTCACACAAATTTTTTTGTAAGTCTAATAAGGTTACACTAATGTTCATGTTTTGGAAATATTACCTCTTCCATTTAGTATTACTTGTATTAAATAATATCAACTGGTATGTTTTTCTGGCTTCATAATGCGGTTCAGATTTCTGTAGAAAGTCTGGCTCTATCTACATTGCCTTAAAGTAACGGGATATTTCCTTTTTTTCGTTTGAGCTGGAGTTTTGCTCTCGTTGCCAATGCTGGAGTGCAATGGCGTGATCTTGTCTCACTGCAACCTCTTCCTTTGGAGTTCAAGCAATTCTCCTGCCTCAGCCTCCCAAGTAGCTGGGATTACAGGCACCTGCCACCATACCTGGCTAATTTTTGTATCTTTAGTAGAGATGGGGTTTTACCATGTTGGCCAGGCTGGTCTCGAACTCTTTGGATCTCAGCTGATACACCCACCTTGGCCTCCCAAAGTGCTGGGATTACAGGTGTGAGTCACTGTACTTGGCTGTAATGGGGTATTTCAACACAGACTTTGATGAATGGAATATTAGCATATTTGGGGAGGGGAGGGGGAAAAAGAAAATATTAGCATGTTTGGTGTTCTTTTTATTTTACTCATATTATTTTTCTTTGGACTCAATTACAATAACAGAAGATCAAATTATAAAATTTAAAGAGCAATACAGATTCCATAATTATTCTTTCCTACAAATTATATTTAAATGATATCCCTTTTTCTTTTTGTTCTTATAGCTCAAGCTCTAAAAACCAAAGGTCCGGTGATGATCCCATACCTTTTTTCCAGTCTCATGTTGAACATCTTTATGTAGGAGGCCTTCCCAAAGGAATTTTTTTAATTTTTTTTTTTTTTGAAAGAAAGAAAAAGAGAGGAAAGAAAGTGAGAGTGAAAGAAAGAAAAAAAAAAGACTGTACGAGAGAAAGAAAGAGGAAGGAAAAGAGGGAGAGAGAACAGGATTCTTGTTCTACTGCCCAGGC
>CAUYLG010032849.1:0-75981 GCA_963573385.1 Cacajao melanocephalus
AAATCACTCTTCAGCATTTGCATAGCATTTCACAGACTTAAATGAAATATTGGTTGGCTGTTTGTTTGTTATTTTCTTCCCTTATTCCTTCCTGTCTCTGTTGTTAAGTACAATTATCGGCATAAAAGAGGTTTTTAATACCTATTCCTAGACTGTATTTCAGCCTGGGCAATAGAGCAAGAATTCTGTTCTCTCTCCCCCTTTTTTCTTTCTTCTTCTTTCTTTCTCTCATTAAAAAAAAAATGACAAATGTAGATGTGTTAAGTGTTCATACAAAAATTAAATACTTACATATTGGCCAACAGGAGATAGATGTTTTAAAATTATGTAAAATGTCCTTGAATGATAGTTTTAGTTTTATGTTTTCTTAATGATAATGAAGAGAATATCTTTATACTGAGTTTTCAATTTTTATAAATATGCAAAAATGTAATGCCTGTGGCAGTTGAACCCTTTGGGATTTTTAAATGACTACTGTCATTATTTATATACTATAACATTTTAGGAGTTAAGTAAAACTTTCACTACTAGAAAAATCCCTGGTTTTAGTTCTTGCCTTTCTAGTAGTGCTGATCAATATATATTTATATAATTATTAAGTGAATGATAGAAAAAAATTACAAACAGAAGCTTTAAGAATGCTATCATGTAAAAGAAAAAAATACCTATCTTCCTCTTTTATACAGACTTAACTTGCTATGGGATTTTATCTACATATGATTGGCTGCTAATCTGATAGCTAGTTTAGAAGTCATAGCATTTATGAACTAAAAGCTGTCTTAAAACAAATTCATTTTAACTTTTTACATACGAACAAGCAAGATTCAGAGTAGTTTTGCTTGCTCTGAGAATATTGGTTAATTTATGACATAGCCAAGAGTGGCTAGAACTCTAATGTTTTGGTTGAATTCTCTTTCTACCATACATAACCTCAGCAAGGGTGAATCTTGTTGAGTGTGACAGATACACTGTAAGCATCTCACAAATATTAACACTTTGAATTCTCTAAGCAGCTCTTGCATATAGTTGTACCAAGCATAGATTCATGTTACGTATTTTAACGTGGATTTAAGTAGTGAAGTGATCTCATCAGATTTATACCTTAGAAAATTTGTTCCAAGATTCTAAAGGATTTATTGGTTTGAAGGTAAGTGAAATTGGAGAAGAAAGCCTCTTTAGATGACTTCAGAAGAATAGGCCACATATAAGAGGATGAAGGCATCAACCAAGGCTGCCATGAGGCCTGAAGAAGGGGTTGATGGGATAGAACTAATGTACTGATCTGATGATTTATGGGACACATGAGACAAAGAAGCCAGCAATGCTCTACCCCTATAATTACATAGTCCAAACTTTTCTATCCTCCTTGTAACTCTTTTACCCTGTTGGTTCCACTGCATTTCATTTTTGGCCCTGCTTAGACCTCCCATCGTTTAATGCTTACTTGGCCTCACACACTGGGTCTATCCAACCTAGATCCCACTGTCCATCACTTAACAGTGCTTAATGATATTCTCTACTCCCCTATTCTATTTTGTTTTTACCTGGAAAAGCCTTCCTGGATCAACCAAGTTGACTTCCTTCTTACTTAACCCTGTCCTGCTGGGAAATCCTATGGAAAATCATGAAACAATGCAAAGTGAGGATGATACAAATGTGTGTATTCCATGCTCTTTTCTCTCTCCTTCATGTCAGAACACAAAATGAGCCCTTCTTCACCAAAGCAATTTACCCACCTCACCAAGGGCCTTGCCTTATTATCACTGCCTTTCCTTGTCAATATTTTTCTTCTTTTTTAAAAATAATTTCAACCTTTATTTTACATGCAGACGGTATATGTGCAGGTTTTTTACATGGAAACATTTTGTGACACTGAGATTCAGGACGTGGATCCCATTACCCAGGTAGTGAGCAGAACCTCCAATAGGTAGTTTATCAACCCACACCCCCTCCCATCCTGGCTTCTCTAGTAGTCCACAGTGTCTATTATTCCCATCATTATGTCTATGAGTACCAATGTTTAGCTCCCACTTATAAGTGAGAACATGTGGTATTTGGTTTTCTGTTCCTGCATTAATTTGCTTAGGATTATGGTCTCCAGCTACATCCATGTTGCTGCAAAGGATATGATTTCATCCTTTTTATGGCTGCATAGTATTCTACATTGTATAGGTATTACATTTTCTTTATATAATCCATTGTTGATGGACACCTAGGTTGATTCCATATCTTTGCTATTGTGAATAGTGCTGCAATGAATGTATAAGTGCATGTGTCTTTTTAGTAGAATATTTCTTTTGGGTGTATACCTAGTAATGGGATTGCTAAGTTGAATGATAGCTCCATTTTAAGTTGTTTGAGAAGTCTCCAAACTGCTTTCTACAGAGGCTGAACTAAGTTAGATTCTCACCATCAGTGTATAAGCATTCCCTTTTCTCCACAGCTTTGCCAGCATCTGTGATTATTTGACTTTTTGGTAATAGCCACTCTGACTGGAGTGAAATGGTATCTCGCTGTGGTTTTGATTTGCATTTCTCTGATAACTAGTGATCATGAGTATTTTTTCATGTGTTTGTTGGCCTCTTGTATGACTTTATTTGAGAAGTGTCTGTTCATGTCCTTTGCCCATTTTTTAATGCGGTTATTTGTTTTTTTGCTTGTTTATTTAAGTTTTTTACAGATTCGGGATATTAGACCTTTGTTGGATGCATAGTATGTGAATATGTCTCCCATTCTGAAGGTTGTCTGTTTACTCTGTTGATAGTTTCTTTTGCTGCACAAAAGCTGTTTAGTTTAATTAGGTCCCACTTATTAATTTTTGTTTTTGTCGCAATTGCTTTTGGGAACTTAGCCAAAAGCAGTTATTTGCCGAGACCAATGTTAAGAAGGGTATTGGGTACATTTTCTTCTAGGATTTTTAAGTTTTGAGGTCTTACATTTAAATCTTTAATCCATCTTGAGTTAATTTTTGTTAGGTTGTGCAAGGCAGGGTGCCAGTTTCTATCTTCTGCTTATGACTAGGAAGTTTTCCCAATACCATTTTTTGAATAGGGAATCCTTTTCTCATGGCTTGTTTTGGTCAGCTTTTTCAAAGATCAGATGGTTGTAGGCATGTGGCTATAATTCTCTGCTGTCTATTCTGTTCTATTGGTCTATGTGTCTGCTTTTGTACCACTACTATGCTGTTTTGGTTACTATAGCCTTACAGTATAGTTTGAAGTCAGGTAGCATGATGTATGTGGCTTTGTTCTTTTGCCTAGGATTGCTTTGGCTATTTAGGCTCTGGATTTTTTTGACATGATTCAATCTTCAATCCAATCCTTCAGTTATTTATTTCCCTTCAGGTATTACCCTGTCTCTATCTTCTCCTTCCTAGCCAAGCTGTTGAATCATCATGCTTATTAAGTATCCCTCGGGATTAGTTCCTAGGAACTCTCTCTTCACAGTCTGTTTCACTTTTCTGGGCAACATTCTCCTCCATGTAGCCTCTTAGGTGGATTGAGAATCTTATGTCTCTCAGTCTCTCAAGATAATGAGTATAACCATAATGGAATGATCACATTGGTTCAGATTTCAATTTGTGGAGAGGGATCATGTTTTAGCCAGGTTTATGTCTATTGTCTAGTACCTAGCTCAAAGTAGGCACTTCATATATGTTTCCTGAATCACCTGGGCAAAGTAAATAAATAAATTTCAGTGTTAAACTCAAATAGTAGTATTTATTTGTAATTTGATTGGTAAGAAATGTGATTTGCACACGTTTTCTAGAAAATTTTGGCAAGGCAAGACAAAAAGTTATATTTCCTTCTTTCATGTTTTTTTTGCAGTATAATCAACAAAAGAAATTGTGTATATTCAAGTTGCACTTCTTGATGGTGTGATATATGTGTATATTGTGAAATGATCACCACACTCAAGTGAATTAACATATCCATCACCTCTATAATTATTTTTTTGGTGATAAGAACATTTAAGATCTAACTTCCTAGCAAATTTCAAGTATACAATACATTATTGTTATAGTCACTGTGCTGTCCAATAGATCTCTACAAAGTTAAATTCTTGGTCTTATTTATGTAAGCTTCAACTTACCCTTTTCTGTAAGGATCTCATATTTACCTGACTAAAAATGGTGCCATATTTACTCAGAATTATATGAGTAAAATCTAGTCTCTACCTTTAATTTCATAATAGACTTAATTCTTATATAGCTTTATTTACTACCTTTCTTGTTATAGTCATTTTATCATTCAAGCTGGTACATACAGTCCATCAGGTCTCTAACAAGAGAACAATGACACAAAAAATGGAAATCTATACTATGAACAGGTCTTATATCAAACCTTTCTGATTAATTCTCCCTTTAGTCTCAACTTCTAACTCATCCTGACCGAATCAATCAAAAAGCTATTACTTTCATACTTGGAAGTGTTGCTTTCAAAATCAATAAAAACTCAGCTCATTCTTAATATGCAATATATTACAAAAATGAAAATTCCCATTTATTTGAGGTGGAAAACGTAGAGTAGTTGGAAAACTCTTGTAAAAATAAATATATATTACATATATACTATTCTTTACGACTCTCAAGATTTTCATCATTAATGTTTTGTATATATGTGTGTGTGTGTGTGTCTGTGTGTGTGTTAGATATATAATTTAAAAGAAAACAATAAGTTGGTGACTTATGGCAAATTGTTGCTCAAGTTATGCATCTGAAACAGGTACTGAGTGAATCAGCATATTTTATAGTCTTTTAACTACAATAGGTAATTATACATTAACAATACATTAACCATCCAAATACATCTTTAGGAAAATTATATTTAAGCTCTTCATGGAGACGTTAAAAACACAAAGCTGCATAAATTATAAATAATTACGTCATTCATCAGTAAGGAATAAACAGCTCTGTTTTCTATTTGAGAATTATTAATTGGATTGTACATCTGTATGCAGGAACATCTGTTTTCTTACATGCTTTAATCACCATTTGTCTGTACTTGTATCATAATTATGCTTGTTTGTAATATTAAACTGGGGACAATGATGAAAATAAACTTATGAATAAGATTCTTTTATGCTTTTTTATTCCATTTGAAAATATGTAATTCTGGTATGACATAAGTATATATAAAGCAAACTATTTGATTAACAAATGCCTCATGAGATTATATCAATAAATTGAGTTTTATTATATAGTGTATGATATTATTTTGGCATTTTTAAGGAAAGCTTATTGCTTCACTGAAGTTGTTTTATTGACCATCCATGAATTTTCTGTATTCTTCATTTCAATGTGATCACATGGTTATGGAAGAGACGTTTTTAGATCATCAGAAGTTGACAGTTTTAAGTGTAGTGTATGTGGTTAATAGAAGATGGAATTGAGTTTGGTGTACGGGTGATAGATGAATTTATACTGAATGATGGATAACTGCTGTTCTTTAAATGACACTTCATCAATCAACTATTTTTGATATGGTTGATCACAAAATGTTGCTGACTCAATTTTTGTGGATTAACTGAGGTGAAAGTGACATCTAGCAGAAGTTTCACTAATACAGATTTTCCCCTCTGAGGAGTAGGATGGATTATATTATTTGTCGAAATGCCTTTTCATGTAAGTTCTTAACTGTCAGCTTTCTTGTCCTGTGAACTCTATCTTTTCTGTATTTGCTAAAATACAGACTTAACATTGTTAAATGATTTTTCCATGTCATGGAAAATTTATGCCTCCAAATCTGCATTTCTTCCTACAAATTACAAGTTCAAAATGACTTTTTTTTTTTTTTAAGAAAAGGAGATGGATTTCTGGTATTCTATGGCAGGATAAGCTCCCTATAGCCTTTCTATCTTTCATGTTGATTACAACTAAAAATATGAAAACTACAATAAACAACTAACTGAGGAATCTCAAAAGTAAATAAAAGTAGAATTATGAGTGATAGGCAAAATTTGGAGAAACACCCTGAACTGGTGTGAACTCTCTTTGTTGTATTTCTTTCTATCAAAAACCAGAAAAAAAAAACCACCACCAACAAGAAAACACTCAAGAAAAATAGATATTGTGATAGAAACAGCAGAAATGTCAAGAGACAGAACCAGAAGGTTAGAATACTAGAGAAAATAATGTAAGAAAGAATAATTTTCAACTATCTATAAACAAAATTTTAAAAAGGAATTTAAAAAATAAGCAAGGAGAAGACAGAATAAAAATCTGATAATTCATTTGTTAGCCTGGTTGGTATTTGTTGACCCTTTTATTAAAAAAAATTGGATCTGTTTGATTTTGGTGTATTTCTTGTATATGTCATAAAATTTAGAATTATTTTCTAGTATTTTTAAATGGTTTTATATTAAATGGTAATTTATCTTTATTGATGAGAAAGATGTAGTTTTCTAGTTGTTATTTTTGTAATTTTTGCCTGCATTTATATTTCTCCCCACTTATTTGGATAATACCTAATGGTTTCCTGTAATGAGTGGCAATTACATTAGACTCTATGCTATTTTTCCTTTCTCAATTTCTCCTGAACTATTTGATTTTTGTGACAGAATATTTCTTAATATTCGTCTTTGTGCCATTTAATGTGTTCATACTATTATGGGCAAATTTTGAGATTTAAAATTAACCCATTACTCTCAGCTATTATAGATGAGGCAATCCGGGAGCTAACTCCTACTTTCTCTTTTCTTTTACTCTCTCCTGGTTGTTACGGTTGAATCATTTGTACATTATCAGAAACATCAGTAAAATGTCGTTTTACATTTTCTATACCATATACCCCTTAAATCTATATATGACGTATTTAATGTTTACCTCTTGCCTTACTGGTAGTGTTTCCCCTACTCAGAACTAGGTTGACTAAACTTTGTCCTGCGGTAAATCTCTTAAAAAGAACTTTCTGTAAAGAGTGTTCCCTGAAATTATGAGTGCTTCTAACTGTATACTTTATAGCTGATAAATATCTTGCAAGGATAAGGATAACCACTGGCTTCTTCTTTCTTTCCTTGATCAATATTTCCCCCCATCTTTTGGTGTTAACCTTTGCTGTGGAAAACTATGAGGCCAAAATTATTTTCTTTTTCTCTAAGTTAGCTGACTGTTTTTGCTTAAGTCCCCAAAGAATACTTTATTAATCTTTAAAGTCCTAGTCTCATACAGAGACATATCTTGGAGTTGAACTTTCTAATAACATACATAAGCATAAAATACATAGTAATATAAATATATGTGCTACATAGTAATATAAATATATATGCTTATGATGATCTATCTTGGCTTAATAGAGGCAATAACTTTTTTCTAATTCTATCCTGTGTTTTACTGTTTTTGTATTTTTGGACAGGAGAGGGGATTTATTACGTATTCTTTTCTCTCCTACATCCTTTACAACCCCTACATTATTTGGGGTTCAGTCTCCCTTGTTCTCTTTTTGATTTAGGTTTTTTCTACAGTGACTTTTATCTTTAAATCCTATTTATTTCATGGATTCTGCCAGTTTCTGTTTCACGTTCTGCTTATCTCTTTCCCATGGTCTTGTATTTTGCTTCATGATCTCTTTGTATTTTATTATGCTCTTAACATTTATGTTGGAATGTATAAATGTTTATTCCTTTTTTCATCTGTTTTGTAGCAACATGTTTCTGGTGCTTAAGAGAGTTGATATGTTCCTTTTCATCTTTATTCTTATAGTATTTTTACGTGAATGCTGAGCAAATTCCTTTAGTATTTCTCATATGTGAAAGTGGAATTTCCTTGACTGGCTAATAGCAGGAGTTTCCTATAGGATGAAGGAAAGGGGTTGTAGAATGTGCCCAAGCCTGGTAGCTCAGGGGCCTTCTCATTATTTGCTACTGTGACAGACTGTGGCCTCACTTTGGGGACATTATGGAGCCACTGCTGTTTTTCTTGGTAGTGCCCAAAATGGTTTGGGACCATTTCCATCTCAAGCCTTATGCTCTCCCTGTTTGCCACTAACCTGCCGTCAAGTGATACAACCCTTGCATTGCAAAGTGACTCACACACTTTTAGAAGTTATATTTTGTAGTTATTTTCCAAGGGTTTTCGCCTCTGAGCCCCAGTGAGCATTTTTTAGAGTATTCTTTCTCCACCTCCCTGAAGACTCCTGTCTTGTTGGTACATAACTCTGGTCCAGCATTTCTGACTCTGGGAGTGGCCTTCTACTTCTGGGTTCATATATTTGCTAGTGAGTCTCTAACGATCTAACCCCACCAGGATTCCTACCCTCTGTTTTTTATGCTGCTAAAGCCTGCTTCCCCAACAGGTACTCCTTGCTCAGTTTAGTACTGTTCGTGACAGCCTGTTATATAATTCAGAATTTGGGGTCTTTCTTTGTCTCATGGTTTCTCTGAAAATAACGCTTACTGTGTTGTGGGGTTGTTTTTTCCTTCTGTTTTCTGGGAGAAGTAAGATGATTCAGAACTAAGTGCTGCCATGGAAATGTATGAATTTTTGCATGTGTTTAAATTATAGAAAGGCAATATTTAAATTTACCATTACTCCATATGCTTCTCCATCTACCTCTTTTCAGAAAATTTAGTTTGCTATCCATTTTAGTTTTTACTCTTTAACATAATTATACATAAAACACAATTTCCAAAGAATGATGAGAATAATCTAGGCTCTTTTTGAAGGGAAGTAGTGAGGCTCAGCATCTACAGAAGCTTTCTTTTTTGGTAATCAATTCTGTATTTTCTGTAATATCAATTTACCTACATAGGTGCAAATTATCCCTAACACCTCGGATTACATGTTATATGACAGCCCCAGTAAGTCTAGTGAACGAACAGCAGATGTCACTGTTGGATGAAATGAGCTATTCTGCTTATCCCACCTTCTCTCATCTGAAAGTGCCTTTCAGGGTCCAAATCCTGGGGTTTATAGATAAAGAGAAAAAAATTAAATTAAATTAAACTCAGTACCTTGAATCAGTTTCATAGCTTGGCCTGGTACCTTAGGACATGAGTTATAAGCCAGCTTTGCAATTAACTAAACTTTTTCATTTGAAATTAAAGCACTTATTTTTTCAGAGTTTATTCTGCCTAGTGGAAAATGACCTGAGATGCCTGAATTCTGAATTCTTGTGTCTTACTTTGTGCTATTGTTTCCAGTTTTTCAACACGTACCTAGAGGTCTAACTCCAGCAGTATTCCATCTGTTCATGCAGTGCTTGTAGGGCACAGGTGACATTGGTAACCATTGCACACAGAAGAACCCTTTAGCACTGAAATGTACAATTGAGCAAGGTCAGATTACTTTTAGTGTATTCGTCTCCAAAAATTCACCTTCTAATATATTTTACTACACGATGTTACATTTTCAGGTACCCATTTTCAAATACTTGTAATTTTCAGATAGCAATCATTTTTTTTGCAAAAAGGAAGAAAGAAAGAATGAATGAAAGAAAATGACAGCACTTCCTAAATGGTTTACTAGGTTTAGAATCTCACTACGTTTATTCTCCTGCTGGCTCCTCCTGCTAACTTTTGAGTAATGTCTTACTTTCTGGGTCAGGAATTCTTCTGGGTTACAACTTATGTACAACCAGTATATTGTTACTAATTAATTAAGTTTAATTTTGGTCTCCAATTTTCAACTTCATAATTTATTCCTGCTCAACTATTCTTAATTTTGTTTTACCACCCCTTTGTAGGAGAAACACCAATCAAAGAAGCATGATATTTTAATCTTAATTTCATCAGCCCGTAATTGAAAAGCTCATATAATTCTTGCTGCTAAAGCTACAGCAGTTGAGAGCATGACTGAGGAAAAAGTGGCATATAAGACACATTCAGTCTTTTGGAGCATTAAAGTTAAAATGATTTAATTGATTTCTGTCACTATTTATTTTGCCCCAATTCTGCAATTACATTTTGTTAGTTGGGAGTGTGATGGGGAGGAGTGGAGTTTCCCATCCCCCGACCCCGACAACAACAGCCCTGAGCACAGTGCTTGGCTGATAAGAGGCATGTAATGGTTGCTGAGTTAATGAAAGAATGATTAAGTAGAGATAAGATACTTACAATGTTTATTCATGACATTACTGATTTTGGTCTAATAATATACAAGCAAAAGTGAAAATTGAAAAAGAAATTGATATTGAGAGCAAACATAGATATTCATTCATTAAATTAATATTCATTGAATGCATACTGCTTTCTTTCTAGGCATTGTTTTGGGCTAGGGATATATCAATGAATATCTCTCTTGTGGAACTTATAGTCTTATCTGGGAGAGAATTTGGTGAATGTTTTTGTCATTTAGAGCCTTTTTGTTTTTGAGACAGAGTCTCGCTCTGTCGCCCAGGCTAGAGTGCAGTGGCGTGATCTCGACTCACTGCAACCTCCACCTCCCGAGTTCAAACGATTCTTCTGCCTCAGCCTCCCACGTAGCTGGGACTACAGGTGCATGCCACCATGCCCAGCTAATTTTTGTATTTTTAGTAGAGATGGGATTTCACCATGTTGGCCAGGATGGTCTCCATCTCTGGACCTCATGATCCACCCGCCTCAGCCTCCCAAAGTGCTGGGATTACAGATGTGAGCCACCGCACTCTGCTGAGCTTTTTTTTTTTTAAACAGAAAATTCAGCTAAGTTATTTGTTAAAGATAGGTCACTTTTTAAATAATGTTAAAAATACTCTATGAGTTCGTAAAATATGCGTTGAGGACAAAACAAGTGCAATTTTAATAATACAACCATTTATTCAACTTTATAATTTCTCTCTCATGGTTAGATTTTGGCACATGTGATAAGAACTTTACTTAAATTCATTTTGTAACAAACTGGGTTATATTGGATTTCTAGCATGTGTTAAATACAAGGCATACTCTAATGCTGCAGAGTCAAAGTAAATTACCCATGCAATGAATGGCACAAATGCAAATTTAGTATTCTTTGTTAGTGTATATGTCAGTTACGTTTTTGTTTTTTCTTTTGTGCAGTTATTGCCATCAAGAGAGACATATGGTATGTCAATGATACAGCTTACTAAGGTGTCTGAGAAGGAAATATTAAGAAAGTGCACCAGATGGTACTTAGCTCCATAAGAGCGCAAATGATTACCAGATAGTCGTTCCTGTCTTCTCTCCTTGATACTCATACATAACTCATAGGACATATGGAAGCAACCTTCTAAGTACCAATGTTTTATTTTTGAAATGTTCTTTGTGTGCTGCTGTCCATTTGTTTCATGTTAACTGACTGCCCCATTACCTTCAGTGGTAACAACCCGTTTAATATAGAAACGAAGGACATTCATCTCCATGTGTTTTCAGAATTCAAATGAAAAAATAAAAAGAGGCTGATGTCGCTTCCCAGTTTAACCTAGGGCTTTCATTTATGTGTATACACTCAGTCAAACTGTGAATATTAAACACAGTTTTACCACTACAATAAAGGTAGTTAATTCATAACTCTATAAAAAGGATCAGTGAAAGATTAAAAAAGGAAAGCAACAATTCTAAATTATAAAATCTATTTCAAAAAGCTACATACAGCAAAGCTCAATAAATACATTGTGGAAAAAAAAGAAAATAATATGGGATAAGTTTTATGGTTTAGGAGATACCGTCCTATAAGCCAAAAACCTAAAAAGATGCTAAAGGTATAGCTTGCTATAGTATGTGGTAGGAGATGTTAACATGGATAAAATCAGTAACACTCCCATTATGTGATGGTCTACAGCCAAAGAATAATAGAATGCAAGGGAAATGCTTAGCATAGCCATTTAATCTACTAAATTAGGTTTGTCAAAATGGGAAAGCCATATGCGTTAAGGCTTACTGCAGGTACAAAAGCAAAAAATTAGAGGTCAACCTAAAGATATTTTTAATATAAAATTAAGGCATATTTTTATATGATAGAAAAAAATTATTGTATTATTCTACTATAAACGTGTATTCTTTGCTTTACTAAATTTTCATGTCGTAGTCAGCCTTTCACTTTGTCTTCAGCTAACAGGAACCTCTTGGGTTCACCCTTTGGAGAATTTGATATCATGGAAAATGGACTGAACCAGGAGAAGAGCCTTTGTTTAGACCACATGCTGAGGTCTAGTGGCTTCAGTGAAAAATGTATAAATGCTTAATCTCTAAGCTTTGGAAGGAACAGCCTATCTAGAGCAAAATTTAAAACTTGGTCATGGCAGGTACAGAGTTGAGCCCCATTAATTTTGTTGACGTTGGGGTCAGCAAATTCTATAAATTTTCACTATACGTCTAGTATGATCTGTTGCCGCACCATTCACACTCTAACCTTATTTCTCCTCACACCAGTAACAGAATTTTTCCCTGATTACTAAAACTGCCAAGCTTTTTTCATGAATTAATATCTTTAGCATTCTCTTTCTTCAGCCTGGAATGAAATACTCTGCCCCCTGGCTAATGCACTTTCGCATTTTGGTTTCTATACCAAGTGAGCTACCTTCAGTAAGCATCCTGCAAATCCACAGGGAGCTTTTGTGACTTTACCTTCTGTGCTGTCTAAGCACTTGGCTCAGAATGAGAGATCTGTCTGAATTTCAGATCTACAAATTACTCCTTCGGTGATCTTGGGCACATCCCTAATATTTTTGAGCCTCAGTTTTCTCTTCTTTAAAATTCGAATAAAAATGCCAAACTTCCAGCGTTTTGTGAGAGTAAAATGAGATGATGTTTCTAGGAGACTCAGCACAGTATCGGTACCTACCATGTGATATGTACTCTGTGTTTTCTACTGTTGATGCTAGTGAATGCTTTTAGTATTTGCTCCACATGCCAAGAGCTCTTCTAAGTAAACTCTACGTGTAATAACTCATTCAATGGTTACTATTATTATTCCTATTGTAAGAAATGGACCTTGGGGCACAAAGAGGTTTGAAACTTGCTCAAGATCACATATCAGTGACAGAGATAGAACTTGAACCCAGAGACTATGGCTACAGGGTCCTCATTCCCTCAGCTGCCCACCACACCTAATACTATTTCTACTGCTGTTACTACTCTTCCAACAGATAAATCTGCACACACGCTGTTTTAGTGTGCATACTTATCGCGTGTTTTATATTTTTAAAATTTATGTGTATCACCCTACAACTAGTTTAAGAGCTCCTTAAGAGTGATTATCTGCTTTGCCCATGTAGCCTGCCTGGCCCATACTAAAAGCTTATTAAATATCTACTGAAGAATGAATTAACCGAGTTCAATAAACGTGCAAAAATTTTAGTAATTATAAATGACCTAAAAGATTATTTTATACAACCCTGTATTGATCTATATTGTCTATCAGAGATGTAACAAATATACCATGGATATATAACATTCAAGAATTACTATAATTGACAAACCTTGTGAGTGTGTGTGTGTATATACGCAGGTGTGTGTATGTGAATATGTGTGTATTATGTATATACAGAAAGAGAGAAAGCAAGAACTGTTAACTCTCTTGATTGTGAATTCTAAATAGAAAATGCAAACAAGTCTTCAGTATTAAAGTACATTGATACTTTTAATTCTTTCAGCTCAGTCAGTTTACTTAATTTCAGCATTGTGAAAGTTGTGTCGGAAGAGACACACCTTCTGAATACCTAAATAGAATTTTAGTGACATTTTTAAAGCATTTATTACAGAAAAGCAGAAGATGCTTTCAGGTATTAGTTTTCTGCCTACTGGCCACATTTTTACAAACGTTAGGACTGTTTTCATACAGAGACCATATGGTTGACTGCAAAAGAATAAAGGAATAAAATTAGAAGCATGTCTCCAAGGTAGAAGCAAGGAAAACATCAAAATGAGTTGTAATGGTAGAAAAATAATTCCATTTTGGTCTAAAAAATATATGTTGCTCAATGAATTAAGCCGTGTCTCATCAAATCAACATTTCATTTGTCTAATTAGAAGTCTGTACAACATATTTACTACTTCCAACAGGAAAGTTTTCTACATAAAATCTTTCTCTTATGAAAGTGCAAGAGCTTGAAAATGAGTGGGGTAAAGCTGTTTTCCTCGAAGAAGAGAGCGTCATTAAAAATGATGACTAAATGAATTATTTGATTTGAATAATTTTAAGTATAATGTAGGCAATTAAGCAATTGAAAATGATAACGACTTTTGAATGTCTCTCATTTGGTATATGTTCTACTAAGTATTACAAATACAGAAATCAGTGTTGTTATATTACCATTTTGTGTGATTTCTGTGTGTGTGTGTGTGTGTGTGTGTGTGTGTGTGTGTATAATTGTGCATGCATGTGCTCCATGCACTGGAGTGGACACTTTAGATAGATTTCTTCTATTCTTCACACAAATATTCATTAGATGCTAGCACCACTTCAAGGATTAAAAAGAAAAGCAAATGCAGGCTCAGTTATGTTAAGTAATGTACCTGTTTACCCTGTAATTAAACTTCAAACCCAGAGTGTGATCCTGAATCTGTCTGCTTCCAAAGCCTGTGCTTTGTATATCAAACCAAAAGTTACTCAGAACATGGCCCTGCTCTCACAAATACATATTGAGAGATAAATACAAATAGCAATAATAGAGTGAAATAAGCAGTATCTTTGCAGAGATCTGTAAATAAACCAGAAACCTTGAGTTACCAAAAAGAATCCCTGAGAATGAAGCAATAAAGATCCGCCTAATGGGAGTATATGCTTGAGAACAGTAGGAAGAGGTTTTAACAAATACAGAAGAGAATTTCTTTCCAGGCCTACAGGTTCGTGAGCCAAGAAGAGGCCTATTATTTCAGACACATTCAAGAAAAAATATAGTTTGATAATCCCTGAACAAAAAGATACATTGGAGATATATATGGAAATAGGATGGCCAAACCAAGACTATGCCATGCTGGATATATTGGACTCTTTCCTTTGGGAAATGGAGAAATTTTGATGATTTTCAAGTTCATCCTCTAAATATCAGAATTTAGAGGATAAATTGGATCAGTGGGATTTAAAGCAGATAATTAGACAATTATTGGCTTAATTCTAGAAAGAGATAATCTGGTATCCTGGAAGGACAATAAAAATGGAATATTAGACACTTTTAAACATAATATAATCTTGAAACTTTGCCACTAATTGCAAATCAGTTGAGGAAAATTAAATGCTCAGTTGAATCCAAGATTTATGGCTTCCATAGCATAGTGTTGTTAACAGAGAGAGGAAACAAGCTAGCAAGCAAACCTGGGGTAAGGTCATTGCCTAATTTTGCAGATGTGTTGAATTTGAGGTTTTGAGCTGGACCTAATGAATATTTAGAAATTTGGGAATTTGGAGTTAGGAGTTAATTTTGAAAGTGCTTCTTGGTACTTCATATTATCTTCCGTACTTCAGAGGCTGGAAGCCTGAGAACTATATTTCCAAGAATTCCTTGTGAGGAGAGTTTAGAAATTTAAACTGGTTCTTGCTGTGGGTTGGACTCCATGAGACCCTCTGGGGATAAAGCTGGAATTGTAGTAGCTACTGAGTATGTATGTACAAACCAAGCTTGGTTTGCTTTACAAAGTAAAACTGGTAAATCTCTTCTAAAATCAATCGGGAAAAATGATAGAAGGCACCAATTAACATTGTAAGGAATGAAAAAAGGGTACATTGCTAATAATAGAATGTAAGTATAATAGGATTGCCCTAGTTCATTCGGGCTGCTGTAATAAAGTACAACAGATTGGTTGGCTTATAAATAACGTAATTTCGAATAGTTCTGGAGGCTGGGGAGGTCCAATATCAATGTGCTGACAGATGTCAAATCTAAATGGGCCCTTCTTACTCTGCCTTCACATGGCCAAAGGGCCTAGCTAGCATGTTGGACTTATTTTATAAGGGAACTAACCACAATTATGAGAGCCCTGCCCTTCATAGTCTAATCACCTCCCACAGGCCACACCTCTTAATCTCATCTTCCTGGTAGTTTGGATTTCACAATATGAGTTTTGGGAGAACATTTGGACAATAGCAAAGATACAAAGAATAACTCTATGCCAATATGCATAAACAATTAAATACACATCAAGAAATTTTTAGGAAAAAAAGAACTTTCCCGTATTGACAAAAAATTATGAATGATCCTATATTTGTTATAGTAATTGATTCTATGATTTAAAATCTTCCTGTAGAAATATTTTAATCTCACCTACCACACTGAACTCCTAAAACACATTGGACTAATCTATTACTTTATAGAAGCAACAATGTTAATATAAGTAACATGAAGTTATTCTCCCTGTAATTTCATAAGACTTCACTAGTTAGGGTTTACAACCATTTTTAAAAGTCATGACATCGTTCTTATACCAAGTATGCTACAAATAAGAAATAGGAGATGTTGGAACTGGGATGGCCAGTTCCAACATACTTTATAAAGCCAGCATATAATTTAAATTAAAGAATGTTAAAGAGATTGCAAGAAGGAAGAATAACAGCCCATTTTCTCTGTGAATAATGACTTCAGAATCCTAAACAAAATATGTGTTATAGGAATCAGTGATATATTCAAATAAGAACACCTACAGACCAATATTGTTTTATTCCAGAGATTCAAGCTAGGTTTAACATTCAAATAAGAATATAGGCATCAAATAAATACAAATAAGTGAAGTAGAAGAGAAAATGTATATAAATAAGCATCTCAATAGAAACATAAAAATACTTGATAAAATTTAACTTCCACATGATAAAAATTATAAACCACTAATAAGGGGAAATCCCTTAATGTGATAAGTTTCTAAAAAGAAAACCCACGAACAAACTTCAAATGCTGTAATTAAATGTAAATAATTAGAAGATTTCTCTTGATATTTGAAATGCAAAAAGTATACTTTAAGTACTAATTATGTTCCATACTTACTGGAGTAGATAGCAGTAAAATAAGGCTAATATCTAAAAAAACAAAAACCTAAGGATTAATGAGAAAGTCACTCTTACAAATGATGTAATTGTGTATATGTAAAATCCATAAAATTTCCAAAGCTAATCATGCTTATAATAATTGATTTTAGCAACACTATTGGACATAAGTTTAATATCATAACATCAATCATATTACTAATTTCCAACAACATACTTTAGAAAATATTTTAAAGTATACCATTAAAATCCCATTAAAATATCAGATAAATAGGAATTAATCTAACTGTAGATATGTAAGATGTATTACATGAGACTATGTGACATTGAGAGGAATTAAATGAGATCCGAATAAACGCAGGAATAGATCGTGTTCCTGGATTGGAAAACTCATTATTGTAACATTGTTTATTTGCCAAAAATTAATCTAGAGATTCAGCAAAATTCCACTAAACTTTCATCTATGTGTGTTTATGTATTTAAATTAGCCAGCAGATCCTAAATCAATTGGAGGAATGCAAATAGCCAAGAATAGTCAAATAAATTTTAAGATGTGCCGAGTTAGAAGACATTATGCGTCTGCATAGTAATACTTATTATAAAGCTGTATTAAATGTTATATTGTGGAAGATGGCTGACTAGATTAGCCTGTACAAACAGGAAGCAAAATAGCAAGCAGATAATCACACTTTAAATAGACGATCTAAGAGAAAACGCTGGAATAAAACAGAGAAGTGACAGGAAATACTGAAAGCAAGGAAGGAGAGGGAAGGAAGGCAGCCTGCTTAGCCACCTGGGATTTGTTGGGAGCCCACAGAGGCACCCCAATTTAGAGAAAGAGTAAGTGAGAGACCCCCCAGTGGTGCACATTTCCACTATAGAATCCTGCAATCCTGGCCACTGAAAAGCCCCTCAACCCTTACTGGCCCTGAGACTAACACAGGGAGCTTCTTGGAGACTATACAACAGCATTGCTCCAGAGAAGAATAGCATGTGCTGGGTTCCACACACACTCCCTGAATTTTAAGGTGCTGCAGCATGGTGCCATTTGAGAGCTCAGTCCCTAACAGACTGTATCCAGTCCTGTGGCTAAACACATCTCTACAACTCTGGAGCTGCATTGATATCACCTGCCTGCAACCACTGCTGCAGCCAGTTACTACCACCAGGGGCAAAGCATGAGCAGTTAGCAGCAACCCCAGGAAGCTGCCCTGCACTTTCTCGTGCCCTGAGGACAGACTCTTCCACCCACAGCCATCACAGCTGTTAGTTGTCACAGATGAATTTGAAGAGAAAATTCTTCAAATCTTCTTCTACTCCCAGCAGTAGAGACTCTATGCATTTACAAGCACCCTGAGAACAGGCTATGCAGCTACAGCTGTCACCTATGGCTGAAATACACACTCTCCAGCTGCCTGCCTACAGTACATCTGCTGCCACTGAAAGCAGACCTCCTCCGCAGCCACTGCTGCTCCAACCAGAACATTTTACCAGGTCTTGGGAATCACCTCCCCCATGCCTACCACAGCCAGTACCTGCATGCACCACTGGGGAGCCTGAAGACAGACCCACCCAGCCGAGTTTTCCCCCACCCCCCAGTGCTCAGGCATGCCACCTGTGGTATGGAACTTGCACAGCCTTGTGCACAACCATTGGCGCCTGAGTGCTTTTTCCAGGAGCAGGAGGTTGGGCCCACCCAACCTGCCATTATCACAACAGCTGGCACCCACCAGCACTGCATTACCTATGGGCCTGGGGACTGGCCCGCCCTGCCCATTGTAGCTACCATGAACACCAATAAGGAAAAACAAGTAAGATTTCAAATAAATAATCTAATAATACACCTTGAGGAATTGGAAAATCAAGGACAAACAAAGCCCCAAATTGCCAGAAGGAAAGGAATAACAAAGATCAGAACAGAACCAAACAGAGTGGAGACAACACACACAGACACACAGACACACACACACACACACACACACACACAAAAGAATCAATGAAACAGTTGGTTTTTGAAAACATAAACTAAATAGATAACCCCCAGGAAGATCAACCAATAAAAAAGAGACAAGACACAAATAAAATAAAAAATGAAATGGGAAACACTGCAGCTGATACCACAGAAATACAAAAGATCATCAGAGATTATCATGAACAACTACTAATATACTGGAAAACCTAGAGGAAATTGATAAATAACTATACACATATAAACTATCAACATTGAATGAGAAATAAATAGAAAATCTGAACAGATCAATAATGAGTGATTAGACTCAGTAAGCACTAAGAAGCCTCCTAACAAAGAGAAGTCCAGGACAGAATGGCGTCACTGCCAAATTCTACTAAACTATCAAAGAGGAACTAACACCAATTCTCCTCAAACTGTTCCAAAAATTTGAGGAGGAAGAAATTCTCCTTAACTAATTTTACTAGGCCAGCACTAGCCTGATACCAAAACCAGCTTAGGACACAACGAAAAGGAAAACTACAGGCCAATATCCCTGGTGAACACAAAAATCCTCAACAAAATACTAGCAAACTAAATTCAGTAGCACATCAAAAGGACAATATGCCATGATTGAGTGGGATTTTCCCAGGGATGCAAGGATGGTTCAACATATGCAAATCAACAAACATCATGCATCACATCAACAGAATTAGGGACAAAAACCACACGATCATTTCAATAGATGCAGAAAAAGCACTTAATAAAATTCAACATCTCTTTATGATAAAAACTTTAAGCAATTTGTATCCAGGTATAGAAGGAATATACCTCAACAAAATAAAGGCACACTCAAAACTAACATCATACTGAATGGGGAAAAGCTGAAAGCATTTCCTCTAAGAACTGGACAAGACCAGGATTCCACTTTTACCACTCCTATTCAACATAGTACTGAAAATCCTAGCTAGAGAAATCAGGCAAGAAAAAGAAATAAAAGTTATCCAAATTGGAAAAGAGGAAGTCAAAGTGTCCGTCTTTACTGATAATATGATCTTATTCTAGAAAAACCTAAAAACTTCACCAAAATACTCTTTACAGCTGATAAATGAATGCAGTAAAGTTTCGGGATACAAAATCAATATGCAAAAATCAGGGTCATTTCTATATATCGATGATAAACTGAGAAAGAAATCAAGAAGGCAATCTCATTTACAATAGCTAAAAAAATAAAATATTTAGTAATAAATTTAACCAAGGAGGTAAAAGGCCTTAACAGGGAAAACCACAAAACACTGATAAAGGAAATTAAACATGAACAAATGGAAAGACATTCAATATCATTAAAATGACAGCGTTATCAAAAGCAATCTACAGATGCAATGCAATCTCTGACTTAATCATTACACATTGTATGCGTGTAATAAAATGTCACTAATACCATATATATGTACAAATATGTAGCAATTAAAAAATATTGTTGTTAATGCAAGGACAGACAAATAGAAAGATGCAACTGAATAGAGCCCTGACTAGACACAGGTACAGTCTTGATTGATGCCCCAGGTGACTGACAATACCAATTGTCATACCATATGGAGTAATTGGAACACTCATACAACTGGCAATAGGAGTGTAAATATATGTAACCTTATGATTCCATATGGAATTCTGTTAGAATTTGAATTCTAACAGAAATGCACATGTGTACCAAAGGAATGTTTCCAGGAGTTAGCAATGAACAAATGTTTGTTATTCATAATAACTCACGACAGAAAACAAACCCAAATGTCCATCAAAAGTTGAATGGACAAACTATGGAATATTCATAAATGATGTTTATACATATTATACAGTGGTAAGTAAAGACAACTATTGTGTCATACGTGATGGATCCCACTAGCATAGTATTGAGCCGAATAAGTAAAAGACAGAGACATTATCTATGGTTCCACAGAAGTTCCAAGGATACAATATTAAGAGAAAGGAGTTTGTGATGGATGAGGAGGGAGGCATGCATTCCTCTGATATGCTGAATATACGCTATTTCTTGATCTGATCAGAAGTTAACTTCTCATTTTATGAAAATGTATAAATCTAACTTTTTCTATGTGGACATGGCAAAACCCTTTTTACATCAAAGACAAAGTAAAAGTAGCAAGTGATTCATATAAGAGATTACCTTTGAAAACCATGGAGGATTTTCTTAATATAGTTAAATTCATTTGACAGTTAAATTTAGATGAAGATTAAGAAACATTTATTAAATTTTATAGCTCAAAGGTCATTGGCAATTTTCATGAGTTTTCTGTGGAGTAGTGGGGTTTGAAAACAGGTTGAAGTGTGCTGAAGAAATCCTGGGTGGTATAACAGTGTTAGAAAGTGACAAAATGCGAAGACTTCTCTTTGAAACTTAAAATAACATCCTATTTAAGTTACTATTTGAGACTTAAATCAACATAAATTAAGAATGATATTGGAGAGATCCCAATGTTTTTTCTAAATATCTATTCTCTTCTTCAACTACTTTTTACTTAACTACCTACAGAAATAACTGTTTCCTGACTTAAAGCTAGTCACAACAAATAAATTTCTTTCTTTTTAGTACGGTCTGTGTGAGCTCTGGAGTAGACTGGCCAATAAAAATTAGATTGTTTTCATACATTTTTGGCATTTATCTAATAGACTTAATCGTTAAAAATTTGGGGGAGGATTATTGTACAATCTTAGTAGTAGTTTAATGAACTTATTTATTCTCACCCATATTTTCAAACACACATTTTGAAATTTCCATTATAACTCAACCATGGCAAATAAAATGGACGCTTAGTAGCTGTAGCTATAACCTATGCTTAATAGACGTATCCCATTGCAAAAAAAAATGAGGTGGAGTTTTGCATCACAGTGAGAGTGGTCTGTTAACCCATTAGCTATACCTACTGAAAGCAGGTTGAGAAATGATTCTGCTGGTAATAAAATTATTATATACAGTAGAGATCATATCATAGTGGCCTTCAGGCCAATTTAGTCTACTGAGGGGTTTGGTTGTCATGTTCCTCAGTTATTGTTTTCATTTTTTTGATACATTTAAATGCCAGAAGGCAGTACCTATGTTCTCTAGTTTGTCACAATTCCCTGTGCCTTATTATTTCTGCCTTCTGGGTGAAAGTAGAGAATAGTGACTAAGTGTGGGCTCTTAGGCCAGCCAACTTGGGTTTAAATCCTGGCTCTACTCATTACTATGTGACTTTGGGCAGTTACTTAATATTTCTGCACCTCTGATTTTTCATCTTCAAACTGGGAATCACATAATTTTGTATCTATTAGGTATAGGTATAAAGTCCAAAATTATAGAGCTTAATAGTGCTTAGGAATGGTGCAATATGAAAGAAGAGGAATCCTCATTCTCTGCCGCTGGGAGCACAGGATTTGTACAACCTATGTGGAAAGCAAGGTAACATAATTAGGTAAATATAGCTGCAGGTTTTGAACCCAATTTTACCTTTGTGTGTATACACATTTCTCCCTGATTTTCAAAAATTTCTACATATTTCTACATGTTCTCTTATGTTCCCTATGTGTACATAAAAGAATGTGTAGCAGCACATTTAGTGAACATTTGTAACAAAGAGAACACATGAAGTAAAAATGGAAACATTTGTTTTGGAAGTCCTGAATAACCTAGGTTTCTATTGTTGGAGGTGTAGGTTGGTAAAATGTAGCAGAGGGACATCATTGAAAACTTTGCAACAGTTAAACACAATAAATTAAGTGCAATGTGATTGAAGTTTAATGTGCAAAATACACATTTTGCAGGAATAGAGACAAAAAGATAAAGATTAAAATTATTAACTGATTTGGGGGAGGTGGAAAGTAATGGGAGTGGGGTTATAAGAATATGGATAAATACATAAAACACAGAGAATAATGATATTGATATGCTACAATCTGATGAGATACTTTGAGCTCATGCCAGTGCACCTGTGGTCCAAAATGAAATTGAATGACATTAAATAGAATAAGCATCAATGATAGAACACTTTCTTCGTAAAAGATGTGATGAGAATTAAATGACTTAATCCTCTAAAAAGCACCCAGAATATTGCCTGACACCTAAGTACTCAATAATTGTTAGGTATTTCCTCACAAATGTAGCTTGCTTAGCTCCAGAAGGCATTTTAGTTGTGAAGTCAAGTATAAAGGAGTGCTCATTTGGAGAAATGTTTTAACCTTAAATTGCTCATTTATCTGCCGTACCATGATATCAATGAATGAATGATTAGATATATATAACATTTCTATTTTTTCTTACACCATCATTTGCCCAGTTCTTCTCTCCTTATAGTTATGAAGAGTTCAGAGCCTCCCATGTAATTGTATATATCTTCAGATTCATTTAAAGAAGAAAAGGACACATTTGCTAAGAGCATAAGGGATTTGAGCCAAAGTAAATGAATGAGAGGGTTTTAATTCACAAGGGTTCAAATTCATTTAGGCCTGTCATATCCTACAAAGGAAAATCAGCAACCAGAAAGGGGCAGTCAGGCATGATATTAAACAGCTGAGTGTGTCAAAATAATCACTTTGTCGTTATAGAGTTCCATTCAGTACATCGTGCTTGAGCTGTTGCCATTGTGTGGGATTTTCACACTTCTTGATAAATTGATCTGTTTTTCCTAATATAATTATCATGAAGTTTTCTCAGAAATGCATATTTAAACTGAATAAGTCCATTGGGTTATAATTCTTAGAATATTTGATTTAAACATCAAATGAATTTAATTTGTAAAGTAGGTTTCCATATGGGAGGAATGCTATTTTTTGCTATCTATTGGCATGTGGTAGAATTGGATGTACTTACTAAAACCCAGCAATTTTCTTCATAACTTCCTGTCTCCTACATAGAAATAATTAGACATCTAAAAGGTAAATTCCTCATACAGACATGCGAAAGCCAGTGGTGTTTTTTAAGCTCAGCAATATGTTACCAGAAAGGTTCATTTTCAGGTCATTCAGCAGCCTGACATCAGTGAATTGAAGAATTCACTAAATTATTAATACAGAACAACTTACTTTAACATTTCCCTTTAGAGTTAGTGCAGAAAAAGCAGAGAAATAGGAATAAACTTCTTTTATACAATCAAAAGTGTATAATGGGAGCGGTAAATGGTCAGAAAAGAGATTCATTGTCAGTTTTTATGGTACATGGTTTTATCGAGAGACTTGGAAGTATTTTGTTGCATTTCAGAAAATTAGGAAGAATGTAGACTATAAAAGTAACAAATTGCTTTGTAGTAAAACATTTTATTTGGAATATTAAATAAAAGATATGCAGACAGAGATTGAGACAGGTGTATGTATTCCGTCTGTATCATGTTTATGTATAGGGTATGTTTTCTTCAAAATATTTCCTTGCAACTTAGGCATGTTTATTCATTGTTTATTCATACTGCCTCAGTCAAAACTTATCAAGGGTCTAATATCTCACTGACTCTTTTAGTCTTTAAAAATTTAGTTACCTTAAGTAGATCTTTGAAGTTGTTGAAATGCGTTCATGCATTGATCGTGAATTTAACTATTATGTAAGTCATAAAAGGCCTGATTGATTTAAAAACTGACACTGATATTTTTTTAAAAGGAGAAAAAAGCAAACAAAGAATGCACCTGACTATTGAGAGTTTAAATAACAACAACATATTGCAATCTGATTATATACAAAATGACTCCAAAATATGTTATAAATGCTTGAAGTTAAATATTTGAATAAAAAACTGTTTCCTGTATGTTAAAGTAACACTTTTCCATGTTATACTAGCATATTGACATTGCTAATAAAGATATGCCTGAGACTGGGCAATTTATAAAGTAAAGGAGGTTTAATGGACTCACAGTTCCACATGGCTAGGGGTCCTCACAATCATGGCAGAAGACAAAAGGCATGTCTTACGTGGTGGCAGATAAGAGTAAATGGGAGAGAACCAAGTGAAAGGGTTTTCCCTTTATAACACCATAAGATCTACTGAGACTTTTTGACTACCATGAGAAGAGTATAGGGAAACCGCCCCATGATTCAATTGTCTTCCACCGGTTCCCTCCCATAATACATGAGAATTATGAGAGCTACAATTCAAGATGAGATTTGGGTGGAGACACATCCAAACCATATCATATATTTATCTTGATTATTTTTAGACTTTAAAAATATTCATATTTTTAGTATTATAAAGGTAAAATATACTCAGAAGAACTTAAAACTGTAAAAATTATTAGGAGAATACTAAAATGACCTAAAATATCAAAAATGTTATTAAATTTTTAAAAATTTATTTTCCCAGTCTTTTTCTTGCTTTTTTCAGATTTAAAAAAATTAAGTTAGATTCATACGTATGAATTCATATGCTTTTACCAATTATCATAAAGTTTCTAAAATTATAAATGCTTTTAAATACATCATTTCCATGACTACATAACACTCTGGTAGGTGACTGTTTCATAATTTAACCATTAAAAATATTTATATATTATTATTAATTTTGTAAACATTTTCATATACAAAATCCTTAGTGGAATAAAGAGGATGCTTTTTAAAAGTGTCTTAATATTTATTAGCATGTCATTTCAACTAAACTTTATAAAACTTATCTGGCCATATGAGAGAGCTCCTATTTTTATCACATACTTGCCAACATTATTATTTTTAAATTTATTGTTTTCATTTGCATTTCTGTAACTCCTCCTGAAGTCAATATTTTGTAAAATGTATATTAGTTATGATTGTTCATTTTCTCAATTTTCTATTGCCATAACTGTGTACTATTTGCGACCAGTATACTTCTTATAATCCATTTAAATGAATTATCCATGTTAATGATAGTAACTTTCATTTGCCAGATTTGTAGAATACATATTTTAAATTTATTTGCCTTTTATTTTGTTAACAGTGTTTCTTACCTTTAGAAACCTTGTCCTTTGTTGAATTACATTCTTGATTTCTTGTATATGTAGAAAATATTTTCTTATTCCAAAACCAAAATTATATCCTTTATGCATTTTTTTCTTATTTTAAAAGTTTTTTATGTTGTATATTTAATCCATTAGTTTTTCTAGACTTAACTGTGGTACATAGTGTCAGATAAATATCTAAGAGTTTCTCCAAAACATTGATGACATTATCTGAGTATTACTTTTTAACACACTATTTAAATTGCAACACTACTATATATGAAATTTAATATTAATATATGTTTTAAAATATGATAGTCCTTAATGATTTTTCTAAAAACTCTTTGACAGTGCCATACCACTGTACTGTTGAATCTTTGGGTATGTTCTATTAGATTGTTGAGCCAGCTCCCATGATCATCACAGCTACTTGGTTCCCTTATTCTTTGTCTTCCTTTTCTTGTGTTCTTTGTCCTCCTCCTTCCTTTCTCCTTATCTTTCTTCTTTCTGTTTTTTTCTCTTTTTTTCTGATTATTATTATTATTTTCCTTTTAAGACAGAGTCTCTCTCTGTTGCCCAGGCCGGAATGCAGTGGAGTGATCTCAGCGCACTGCAACCTTCACCTCTGGGTTCAAGCAATTCTTCTGCCTCAATCTCCTGAGTAGCTGTGATTACAGGCATGCACTACCACGCCTGGCTAGTTTTTGTATTTTTAGTGGAGACAGGGGTTCACCATGTTGGTCAGGCTGTTCTTGAACTCCTGAATTTGTGATCTGCCTGCCTTGGCCTCCCAAAGTGCTGGGATTGCAGGCATGAGCCACCTCACCTGGCCTATTTTTTTATACTTTAAGTTCTTTCTCTGTTACATTTTTAAATTTGCTAATATCATGGATATCTGACATTATCTTTTTACAAAATAAGATATGAACACAAAACAATTAACTCAAAATGTAGTAAAGACTTAAATGTAATACCTAGAACTGTAAAACTCCTAGAAAAAAAACACAGAGAGGTAAACTCTTTGTCACTGGTCTGTATAGTATTTTTTTTATATGACCCTAAAAGCACAGATGAAAAAAGCCAAAATAAGCAAGAGGTACTATATCAACCTTAAAAGCTTCTGTACATCTAAGAGAATAATCAACAAAATGAAAGGGCAGTGTATGGAATGGCAGAAAACATTTGCAAACCATATATCTAGGGACTCTCAATTTCCAAAATATTTAAATAACATACAACTAAATAGCAAAATCAAAGAATGTGATAAAAATTGGCAAAGTATCTGAGCAGACGTTTTACATAAGAGAACATCTAATGGCCAACAGGTATAGGAAAATGTGCTCAACATCAACAATCATTAGAAAAATGTAAATCAAAACCACAATGAGATATCACCACTTTGGTTAAGATATCTGTTGTAAAAAAAAAAAAAAAGGATTACAAGTATTGGTGAGGATATGGAGAAAAGGGAACTCTTATATATGCTGTTCATGGAAATATAACTGGTACAACCAGTATGGAAAACAGCATGAATTCCCATGCTTTTTTTGCAGCATAATTCCCAATAGCAAAGATAAGGAATCAACCTAAGGGTTCATCAAGGAATAAATGGGAAAGAAAATGTGGTATATACACACAGTGGAAAACTATTCAGTATTTAAAAAGAAAGGGAAATTATGCTTTCCATTTGCAACAACATGGATGAGCCTAGAGAGTATTTTGCCAACTGAAATAAGCCAGGCACAGGGAGACAAATACCACATGATCTAATTTGTATGTTGAACCTAGAAAAGGTGAACTTATAGAAGTAGAGATAGAGAGTAGATTGCTGATTACCAGGGCCTGGGGATGGAAGAATGGGGAATGGGGAGATGTCAGCAAAAAGACACAAACCCTCAGTTATAACCTGAACAAGTTCTGGAGATCTAATGTACAATATCATGATTAGAGTTAATAATGCTGTATTGTATGATTTAAATTTGCTACGAGTACATTGCCCCCCCCCACATACATGATATGTGAGATGATAGATATGTTAGTTTGAGTGATCGTCATTTCACATCTATAAGCCATCACATTGTCCACATTAAATAACACAGTTTGTCAGTTGTACCTCAATGAAGAAAAGAAATGAGAAGTAAAACAAAAAAATAGTGAAAACATCATGGCAATAATAAACTTAAAACTGTTACTGAAATGCCAGGAGTTTGGTTTAGGTCCTGCTGCTCATTGCATAGAAAGCCAATTACTGAGACAGTGAGTATTGCCAGGGAAGAAGGCTTTAATTGGGTGCCACTGCTGAGGAGATGGGAGATCAGCCTCAGATTCATCTCTTTGACACACTACAGTTTGGAGTTTATGTAGCAGAGAAGGAATGTAACTAATTGTAGAAAAACAGGAATGAGAGAGATAAGGAAGACTAATTGGTCAACAGGAAGTAGAAAAGTTGGTTGGTTTGGCAGTCATGACACATGAAGAGTCTGGCATCTCATTGTCTGGATGCAGTGATCTGGTGAGTTTCACTTCCTTGATGCTATTTGGAAGGTCTGATGAATTTCCTGAGGATGAGACTCAGATAAGACAAATATAAGTTTCAGGCTTTAAGACAAAGAGGGCTGGACATGGTGACTCATGTCTATAATCTCAGTACTTTGGGAGGCTGAGGCAGGCAAATCACTTGATGTTAGGAGTTTGAGATCAGCCTGGCCAACATGGTGAAACCCCATCTCTACTAAAAACACAAAAATTAGCCGGGCATGGTGGCACACACCTATAGTCCCAGCTACTAGGGAATCTGAGGCAAGAGAATCGCTTGAACCCAGGACATGGAGGTTGCAGTGAACCAAGGTCAGGCCACTGCACTCCAGGCTGGGTGACAGAGCAAGATTCCATCTCAATCAATCAATAAAATAAAAAGACCAAGAGGGCCAATTTTTATGTTCATCAAAAAAAAAAAAAAAAAAAAGTAAACATCAGTTCTATGGGCCAGTTGGGCCAATTTCAAAACTATTAAAAATATGATATGTAAATAGATTTGCTATGTTTCTAAGGAGGATATAGGCAGATGTTTGATTTATTCAGACTATTCCTATACATACTATTTTCTTAGTTCATCTCTAATTCCATGTATGAGGATATATGAGTGAAAATCAATGCTTAGTAATGAGCACTGTGTGCAATACTAAATATTCCTTCAATGCAGGGAAAAGGAAGAAAGCAATTTGTTATAATTAAGCAATGAAGACACCCTTTTTAGACAGATTTTTTTTTCAGCTTTTTATGCATTTTTTGACTGCTCAACATGTCATTTAAGAAAAAGTCCCATCTTCAATGATCATATATTACTCAACAGTAACGGAATACACCACCCAATAATATGCCACTTTGACACTGGGTATTTTTAAGGATTATTTTGAGCTAAACACATGTGGGAATTAGATGATGCAAAAAGGGCATTCTAAACCTCCCTTTCCTTCCTAAAATCAGAAGATTAAAAACTCCCTTGTGAAAGACACCTCCTTCCCCCATAAAAGTAGTCATAGCCAAGAGATCTATGCAAACAGACTTTGTTAAAATAATTCTCATCTTCTTTTAGATCCCCACATAGTTTAGTTTCTGTTATACAATTGCCTCTTTTCGTTCAACCTTTTTTAAAAACCTTTAGTCCTAGATGTGATGGCTTATGCCTGTAATCTCAACACTTTAGGAGGTCGCGGTGGGAGGATCACTTGTGCCTAGGAGTTCAAGACCAGCCTCGGAAACATAACGAGACCCCATCTCTAAAAAAATAATTAAAAATAAAATCAGCTGGGCATGGTGGCATGCACCTGTAGTCCCAGCTGTAGAGAAGGCTGAGGTGAGAGGATATAGCTTGAGCCCAGAAGGTGGAGGTTGCAGTGAGCCATGATCGTACCACTGCATTTTCTGATGAAGGTTCTTATATCCCATAAGACTTATATTAAATTTGTATTCTTTTTTCCTGTTAACCTGTTTTACATTAACTTAATTCTCAGGTCTAGCTGAAAGTGAAGGAGGTAGAGGTACAATTTTGCTTCCTCAATGTCAGCATGTCTGGATTATTGCTATTTTTTTCCAAATCATATTACCAGATAGTCACTATGCTGTGAATTTTTGCCTATTCATTTATTTACTCATTGTAGCAATATTTATTGAATGGTTTCTATGCACCTAAGAATATAGGCTCCACTTTAATTGTACAGTATTTGATGGCGGGGTAGATAAACCAACCACTGGTGACAAATACATGCATAAGATCACTACTGGTTATGGTGAGCATTGTACTAGCAATCACAAAGGCAAATGTGTGTGTGAGAGAGACAGAGTTATGGGAGTGAGGCTAGGCTACTGTGGATAAGGTTTGAAGGGAAGGCCTCCCTAGCTGACATTTGATTTGCTACCATGAGACCCACAGGGAGACATCAGATTTCCCTGAGCAGAGATAGAGCCTTGGGAGCTAGAGATGGTTCAATCACAGTGGTGGACCATGGAAAGGAGTGAGTCTGATTTTATTTTAAATGCATTAAAAAGTCACTGCCAGGTTTTAAACAAAGGGAAGACATTATTTAATTTAAAAAATTATCTGATGGCTTTGTGGAAAATGGGTAATATCCCGGCAGGATGATTGACTGAGTCATGTAGTAGTGCAGGTGATATATGATAATGGCTTGGAATAAGATTATGGCAGTAGAAATGAAGAGCAATTAGAAGATTATAGTCCATTTTGAAGTATTGACAGAACAGGTTGATAAGATGAATGCAGGGAATTAAATAAGCAAATTGGCATCTTAAATATTTTGCATGAGCTGTTGTATAGATGGTTTTACCATTTACTGAGAAGGGATAGAATGAGAGAGGAATAGATTTGGGTGAGGGTGGAGATTAACAGATTAATTCTACTTCTTTGGTTATGAGATGTCTAAATAGCCATCTAAGCAGAGGTGCCGAACAGGTAGTTGGATATTATCTTAAAGAAATATGAGAGCTAGAGGTAAAAGAAAAAGAATCCCACAATGATTTTTTTTGAAGTCTCTGTCATTAATATCATGGAGGTATTCAAAGCTATGTGTACACATAGGTCTCCCAGAGGAAGCCATAAGTAGATAATAAGAATGAGAATAAAACTTTAACACATTGCAAATTCACATTTCATTAATTCAGCTTATATTTTAAGTTTACATGAAAGCATTTTTAAAATTTTCTGGATGTCCTGCTGGTAATATGTTATCACATCTATTAACTGTTTTGAAATGATCTTATTACCTTACTAAGCATAAGGCTATTCATAGAAAATGGGCTATATCAACCTTTGATTCAATTTAACAACTGTTGACAAAGACTCATTTCTGCAGGTACTACAGGTGTAATGTTTTCTGGCATAGAATAATGTGTGATAAAACTCCCCAAACTCATGATAAGTTTATGCATATTAGCCACTGAGAAATTCATACATGATCATATTTCTGTGGCTCTTCAGTAGGAGCTGGGTTAAAACATATGTCAGCCCAAAGTCTCTGCATTCACTTTTCTGGGTTTTTTTTTGTTTGTTTTTTGTTTTTGTCAAATATTCCTTCCACTTAAAGAAATTCCTATAGGCAGAAATGTAATAAGATTGTAGCAGCAATACTTATTATCCCTTGGTTCAACGGATTCTGGATGCCTGCTCTATGTGATCAGAAACATCTATCCATAGTACATATGACTGAAATGAACACGGATAATCACAAATCACTTACCTAACACTTTGCTACTTTCAAGAGACACCTCCACCTTTTACTTTAACCTTCATGATGAAGCAGTGAGGTAGATGAAGCAGACATGTAGGAAATGAAGAAACTGAAGCAAAAGAATACTATAGGCCCAGGCTCCTATATTTATTAAAGAGAAAATCTGTGATTGAAGGGAAAAAAGCTTCCAAAGTTTAGTACATACCTTCTACAGAAATACAACACTGTGACAGAGAAAAACAGTGTGCAATAAAAGTACAAAAGTATGCATTTAAAAGTATAACACACCTCCCAGAAAGAGTTCTAAAATAAGAATTAGTACATATTGTGTCTAGGCCACTTAGATTAGCTGTATGTCCCTGGAAAAGACACATTACATCCATTGGCCTCAGGATTATTTGTTAAGATCTATTCCCCACAGTAATTCAACTTCTTTTTATTACATTCGAGTTAGAATAATACAGTGAAGTCTTAACTTGACAATGCAATGACTTTTTACAAATGTATACATCCATGTAACCATCAAAGTCAAGGTAAATTACTTCTACCACCCAGAAGTCCCTTTCTCCCACCTTCCAGTCAATACTTCCCATACAATCAACACCATTCTGACTTATTTCACCATTGAGTCATTTTGTTTGTTTGCAAATCCTAAAGAAAGAGAGTCACCAAATATCTATCCCTTGGTGTCTAGCTCTTTACTTTTTAAGAATCAAGGTTTTAACTGAATTATAACATACAAAGAAGTGCACAAATTACTACATAGCTCCTTGAATTTTTACTAAATATATCCATCTAAGTAACCAGCACCCAGATCAAAAAGAAAAATATTACCAGCACTCCAGGACCCCCTGTCATGTCCCTTTCCATCAGGAACTGATTTCCAAGACTATAGACTAGCTCACTTTTATGTAAGTGGGATCATAGAGTGTGTATACTTCTGTGCCTGATGTCTTTCACCCAAAATTATATTTGGTAGATTTGTCTATATTAATCTATATAGTTCTAGTTTATTCTTTTTCACTTCCGTTTAGTATTCATTGAAAGACTATACCCCCGTTTTTAGAAATCCATTTAATATTTTTTGGACACATTAATTGTTTGCAATGTGAGTCTATTATGAACCATGCTGCTAAGAGTATTATTGTTTGTGTCTTTCTGTGAATAGATGTATACATTTCTGTTGGATATATACCTAGTAGTGGAACCACATATGTTCATGTTTGAGAGATACTACAAAATAGTTTTCTAAAATGATTACCAGCATTTTATGAAATTTTGACTTATTCTACATCCATGCCAGCACTACACAGTGATGTGTTGATAAACTGGCTCTTTGGAAAAGAAAATTCGACCTCAGGAGTTCTTATCTGTAAATGATGATGAAATTGACTTCATTCAAACATTTGTTTATTTGGCAAACACTTGACATAGTGCTAGGTATAATCCTTATCACCGTGAAACTGGTATAGAAGACAAATTGATTAACATAAGGTGTTACTGGTGTGAAAGACATGTAACCAAGATATGAATCCACAGTTGGGGTGTTTAATCTTGACTCACTCACCCATTTGTTGAAAATATTATGGTCTGCTTTTTCATGTTCCAAGAATTGTGCCAGATGTGGCAAACCCAAAAGTGAATAATGAGGATTTAAAGGATAAGAGTTAGCTCAGTAGCAAGGGAATGATGAGAGCCAGGAACAGGACTTATTAGACAGTAAAGGAAGCAAGTTGGCAAGAGGTGAAATGGGAAAGGGAGGCAGGAGACTCTTCATGAAGGTGCCTCACTTGCCTTGGTAAGCAGTAGATACGTAATCCAAACATCCATAGAGAGCTGGAGAAGGAAGCAGGAAATGATATGGTCAGATCTGTGTTGTAAGCAATCACACTGGCAGCAATGTGGATATGGGAGTAGAGGAGCTGTGGCCAGAGGCAGAGAGGTCATTCAGGAGACCATTGGAAGGCACTACTGACTTCATCCCTTGAAGGACAATGTGACAATATCCATAACAGTAGAAAACGTTCATTCTCTTTAATTGGAGTTCTAGGGGATGATCCCACAAATATATTGAAATGTGTGAGAGGTGTTCAGTATTCTTTGACACAGTAAAAGGCTATTAAAACTGTTTTTTAGTGCCACACTCATGGTCAATTAAATGATGACACATCCATACCACATAGAGATGAAAAATAATATTGCAGATATATGTATAATGAAGCAAAATAATCAAAAAGCTATGTTGTTGAGGGAAAAAAAAGCAAAAAGGATTAAGGAAGGTATACATGATGAGTTGCCGCAGTTAGGTGAAGAGCGTTAACATACAAAGAATGAATCAAAGAAGAAAATTTAGGCAAGGGGACTTAAAATAAGGAAGCATAAAAATGGGAAGGAAGTCAAAGGAGAATTAGATACTATTAGTGACATAAAAGTGGGTTTTAAGAAGGAGGAAATGATACATGGTGTCAGCTACCTCAGTGAGAACAATCAAAGAAGAGCTGAAAGGTGTCCACAAGATTTAGTAATAAGAGGCCAGTCATATGTGGCTTTGATAATTGACATCTTAGGTAGTTTTGAGAATTATTCCATTGGAGTTCCTGGCTTTGGCCAGGTGCGGTGGCTCACGCCTCTAATCCCAGCACTTTGGGAGGCTGAGGCGGCAGATCACTAGGTTAAGAGATCGAGACCAGCCTGGTCAATATGGTGAAACCTCATCTTTACAAAAATACAAAAATTAGCTGGGCATGGTGGCGGGCACCTGTAGTCCCAGCTACTCGGGAGGTTGAGGCAGGAGAATCTCTTGAACCTGGGAGGTGGAAGTTGCAGGAACCGAGATGGTGCCACTGCACTCCAGCTTGGATGACAGAGCGAGACTCTGTATCAAAAAAGCAAAACAAAAAAGAGTTCCTGGCTTTACATTTTTTCAGCAACATAAAGAAGAGCTTCTGTGTCAGGATAGCCTTTACTCACAGACATATACTACTAGCACAATATGGTATTAACATAACATAAGTTTATTAATGAAAATTTTCAAGCAGACAGCAATGATCCCCTGGGCTCTCATTATCCCATAGAAAGAGGTATGCTTGGGTTAGTGCAGCTGAACTAAGAGCAACATAAAAAGTACCGAAGAAAGGAAAAAGGAGCCTGGCAACATCTAGGTGACTACGTAGCAAGAGCTTCCCGGTCAAGTAAGTGTCTCAGAAAGCAGAGGCTGCAGCTGGAGAGCTGTGTTCTTTCTTTGAACTGACTCGGACTTGCTGAAACAGCTCTTTGCTGACTTCCTAAAAAAGTAAGGAACTAAAACTCCGGGACATCACAATCGTCTCTCCAGGTCTACCCTGGTATGCCTTGGAAGCTCATTAAATAGAATTCTCTCCAGACACTCGATTTGGTGTCAAATTGCAGCATTTTCCAGTGTGTAGTTCTGGAGTAGAATATTGATAAGGCCATTTGTAGCTTGGTCAAATGGTCAATAGGGAGTGACATTTTCAACTTTATGATAAAGTCATGCTACTACCTACTGTCTAGGGGCATCATGGATGATCTGAGGGGCTGCCATTTCATATTTGTAATTACAATAGAGGGAATTATTCCTTAATAATTATATCCTGAGGTCAATGTATTTGTGCCCAACTAGTCTTTCATCCTTTCTTGAGAATAAATCAGACACTCTGCTCTTTATTTGCAGTTATAAATTTCATAAACATTCAGTAGATTGCCATTTTGATTTCATCAGCACTCTCTGCGTGGATGAGCATAGCCAAATAACCACCCAAGTGGAAGTAAGTGTCCAGCTTTATATTTCTAGATTTGTCCTCCATCTGAACAATGTATTTGTCAAAGTAATTTCTTTTGAGTCAATTTGGAGTTGTTTTTGGTGGCCCTCAGACCATGCTGAAGTTTATTAAACATTGTTTTGGAAACGGTTGTTGAGAAGTGATGATTGCATTTTGCTGTTGCTATTACTATTCCATTATTATTCTGTATTGGCAGGTATTGTAGACAAAAACTGAATACGCGACTAAATTGTTTAATCTGTTTCTATACTCATCAATCTGGCTCAGTAATAAAACATCACACCAAGGACATGAACACATCCGATGGCATGCTACATCTGTCCACTGTGATGATAACCTGCTGACAGCCAATGGCATTGAGTAGAACTTCAGGTTATTTTCCCTGATCTGCACCTCAGGTGGTACTCTTGATTGTAGAGCACATCATCCTAAGGTCTAATTAGGGTTGTACTACAAAGAGCACACTCACGCGGACAATCGCTGTGTGTAACAAAAATATTTAATGCATGATTAAATCATCGTGGTTGTTTTCATGAGGGGTGGTTTTTTAAATATTAGTTATTGTTGTGGTGTATAGTTCTATATAGCTGTAGTTTTTCATTTTTTTTTTGAAATGGAATCTTGCTCTTTCGCCATGCTGGAGTGCAGTGGCATGATTTGAGCTCACTGCAACCTCTGCCTTCCGGGATCAAGCAGTTCTCCTGCCTCAGCCTCCTGAGCTGGGACCATAGGTGCTTGCCACTATGCCCTGCTATTTTTTGTATTTTTAATAGAGACAGGGTATCACCACATTGACCAGAATGGTCTCAACCTCTTGACCTTGTGATCTGCCCACCTTGGCCTGCCAAAGTGCTGGGATTACAGGCGTGAGCCACCGCGCTTGGTCTCTAGCTGTAGATTTAATTTGACATTTCCCTGGTAATTCGATATTTTCATTTGTAAAATGTTAGTTTAGTGTTTTTTTTTTAGCCTTATTTTCTTTTGCATAAAAAGCCTAAACATTATTTAATCTTTAGCCATTTTTATTTATCTTGACTTCAAGATAACTTGACTTCAAGTTTATTTTGTGGACAGAGAACATATTCTCTGTGATTTTAATAATTTGGAATTTTTGAGATTTGCTTTATGGTGTAAAATATAATCTACCTTGGTAAATGTTCAAATGCACACCTAAAAGAATGTGTGTCATGGACTTGTTTGCACCGTTTTGAATATGACAAATTAAGCCAAATGGACAAACTGTACATTCTGCCATTAGTAATATTTTGTATGTTTTTTTCTAATTAGTATGGTAATTAGAAAAGGTATGGTAAAATATTCAGCTATGATTATGTATTTGTCTAAGTTTACATTTACTTTCATCAACTTTGGTCTTTTATATTTTGAAGATATATTATTTGGTGTATGTAACTTGAGGTTTTTGTTAACCTGTCCCTTTTATCATCATAAAGAGGCCAATTTATTTCTTACAATATTTTTGCCTTAAAATCTGCTTTGAGTGGTATTGACATAGTAGTTTTCCTTGCTTAATGTTTGCTTGGTATATGTTTGGTCATCATTTACTTTTACGTGTCTTATGTTCTTATATCTGATGTTTATCTATGTAATAAAAACAGCATCTTTTTTTTAATAGTGTGACAGTCTTTGCCTTTTCATTATTCTGATGACTTCCATTTTTCAAATGGACTGTTTTGTTTGGTTTAAAGTCTATCATCTTTCTATTTGTTTTTTATTTGTTTCATCTCTCTTTCATTTCTTGTTTATCACTTCTTGAATTTTATTTAATTATTTTTATACTTGATTTTGTTCTTTGCAATTGACTTTTAAGCTACAAATCTTTATTCATTTTGTAGTCCAACTCATTTTCAATGTACATTCTTGATTTATTGTAGCCTATTTTAAGATAGCACTTTTATTCCTTCTCAAACAATCCAGGAAACTTTCTACTACTTAACTTTGCTTTCTTATCCCTTCAGCCTTTTGTGCTATTTTGTCATATATTTTATTTCTACATATGTTATAAACCCTACAGGGGAAGCACAGCTTGCAATGAGTGAAAAAACACCACATAGTATAACTTCTTCAAGATAACTTGGTAAAGTTGCATTCTGAAAATTCTTAGGGGATACATGCAAAAAAGATGAAAACCAAAATACACAGTGCCACTTTTAAGTGTAGTCTTAGGCATCCAGAACTCTGATCCTGCCAACTTTTCAATTGTAAAGATGAAATTTACTACCCTAGAAGTCAAGATGTTTTAAAATATATTTTTTCTAACTTATTCTTAGCCTGTACATTCTTCATTGTTTTCTACTTTTTAAACAATTAAGCAACTTGGAAAAAAACTATGATTTAAATGAATTCCTTAGATAAAATTAACTTGTAAACTTGTCTGCATTTGTTTGTAGCTGTTTTCTGTTCCCAGCCTTATATTTTTATATAGTTCAACCATATGTTTCTTTATGTCCCAGATCTTGTTCTTCTCTCTCGAGCAAGCTTGACGTGACTCCTATAGTAAGCATCTCAATTATTTCAAGTTTAAGAGTAGCTCTCTTACGTCGTTTTCCTAACCATTACTTTTTATAACAGTAATTAGATATGTGTATAATCTTCCTTACCAGACGTAAGTTCCTTAATGTCAGATCTTAAATATATTTTCTTTATATATTCTCAATGAAATATTTTCTTTTAGATTATTGATGGAAACATGGAATAATCAATTGAAACAGGGACATAGCCTTCATGGTATACATTAGTAAAAAACATTAGTATTTCTACAGCATGTTTAAGCCAGAGCTAATTTTCAAGCCTCTGCTTTGTCAATGGATTCTTGTGTAGATGGATGCAAGGCGACTGTAGCTGAATGCTTCATTAAGCAGTGGGAGTTTTGAGCCAGGGGCAATATATCAGGGATTAATTGTCAGTTGGTAAGCAAATTAGATAGCAATCAAGGTTACACAAAAATTACACTGTCTTAAGAATAAATGTTAGCTGGGAAGGCATAAATGAACTGATAATCAGGTAGGAAGACGTTATGGCAAGGAATGTGTTTCCTTAAACAACTTTTATAACTCACAGAATTTTAATAAGATATTACCCCCAGTCGATAAAATTCTACTGGAAAATAATGAAACCTGCAAGGGTGATAGTTGCAATTTTGCAGACACCCACAGAGACGCTGCAGGAGGCCTGCACATGCTGCTTACCTGCCTCTCCCACTGTTTACAAACATAATTAAAATGAAAATGAATATGCTGCTTCACTGCTACTCTAACAGCAAGGACTGTGAGAAGAATATTGTTTTACTTTGTCTGTCAGGGTGACCTTTATGAATTTCGCTGTTGTTAGAAAACTCAGGCTGATTGGACAACGTTCTCATTACTTAAGGAAAGATTTGAAAGTCCACACAAACTGCTTTTGAGGTTACTTCTTGGGAAAGTGTGGCTTTTTGATTTGCATTTAGTTTGCCTTGTTTGTTTTTACATTAAATCCTATGATTAATTTATGTTTTTCACAAATGAAGATGAATAAAGGGAGATTGATATAATTTTTCATTTATTGCTAAATGAAATTTAGGAATTGTCTGTGCATGTATTGCTTTGACCTTTTATGTGACCAGTAGGAATCACTTAGCCACTTTCTAGATTTCCTTCATAATATTATATAAATCAGGTTTCAGAAGCTTTTAGGTATGTATTTTTAATGCCACTGTTATGCTAGCACTTGAAAGAGAGGCAGAAGCCTTCACATTTCAGCACAAGATCAAACATTGCTTTTTCTCTGAAGTAAACATTACAGAGGCATTATGTTTTCTATACATGAAATGAACATGTGGTGTGAGAGGTTATTAATATCCTTGTATATGAGAAAGCCAGAAGGTCAAGGAGACCCAGGGAGAAAATTCAGAATTGTTCTGGGTTGGAATTTTGGCTTTCTCTAAAGATTCCTGCATATGGAAATCAGGAAGCTTCGCAGCCTAAAATCTCTGATCCAAAAACCCTCTTTTGACTTTTCAGAAAGGCCTTCAGACACTTACTCAAACCTATTAACTGCACAGGATTCTAAGTAGCCAGATGAGCTGATCTCAGACAAAAACAGATTAGATGCAGCAATTTGGAAGACCAGTTCTGTGAAAGGCAGGTTTTTGGTAGCAGAGCAGCTATGTGATATCATGCTACTAAGAAAGATAAATCAAACCTCCTGTATGCCAAGCTAGCACAATTACTGATTGGTCATCATCTTAGCTATCATGGAAATTTATGATTAGTTCAGTTTTATGGAGAAATAAACCTGGACCGGTAAACAGTAATTCCTTGTAGGGTGCTGTTGAAGCTTTGAGCTCTGTTATCTGGAAATTCATTATGTAAAATACTCTAATGATGCTGAAATGATGGTCGCCTTCCTTGCTTGATTAACACTTGGTCAAAACCTCAATTCTAGAGTGTTTTAGATTTGAAATAGTCTCACATTCATTATCTTGTTTGAAATCTGCAGTCATCCTGGGAGGTAGGCAGGGCAACTATTATTATTTTAATTGTAGAGATAGGACAATAGAAACCAAGAATAGTCAGAGGCTTTCTCATTTCACACAGCAGTAAAAATACAAAACAAAACAACAGAACAAAAAGCAAAAATGCAGTCAAGTCTCCCATTTATTCCTCATTACCCTGCACTGAACCACATCTTTCATTTGGGAACTTGTTGTGGAGGCTCAATGGCCACACCCATTCCTGCCTGGGTAGGATAGGAAGTTCTTCCAGGCAGTTTTAGAAAGTAGGTTTTTTACTGAGTTATTTTAGCATTATCATGTGTAAAGAAAAGTTAGAATTTGTTAAAGAAACATGATATAAATGAATTCATGTATAGTCTATGTTCTTTAGACTTCTCTTTCTAAATCCCGTGTGATTCTTATTACTCTAGACATGTAAGACAAATAGGATGGCCTTTGACGTATACTGCAATGTTGTAATCAGAAGAAATTAACTGATGCTACCTGCCAAAGACAATGTCAGGTTTTATGTAAAATAATCTCATACTTACAAATGAATGGCCATTTAAAAATTGTACAGCCACATGCTAAAACATTGAGATGTGTTTTTAATGAATGTATGGTTACTGCTTTGGTGTAAAATCTTGCATTCAAGGATTACGTACAAATCGAGCACCTTTGAGTACTATTATATGCTAGGTACTAGAAATAGTCAGGTAAATATAAAAGGCATGTCATTTATTCTCTCAGAACTTTGATTGAATCTTAGTGTTCTGGTTCAATAAACAAATGTTTCAACAATGATTACAAACGTATAGTAGCATGCAATTACTACTTTGCAAGAGCTATACTATCACCAAAACACAATCATTACTATAAATGCTACACAAATATTATTGCTGTACTTTATTAAAATAACATTTTTACACAATATTCGTACTATAATTTAATAACTCATATATTGAATTGCATTAACAATGGATGCCAAAGAAAGTGTGAGGATAAGTAAAGAGAATTAAAAAAGACTTCACCTTTTTTGCTTTCTTTGTGTGACACTAAAGTTAAAGCTGCATGATTCATTTGCATAACTATATTAATTTTAAAACAGCTCAGCAATAAACAGCATTTCTTTACTCAGAGATAGTAAGGTAACATCGGAGTTCCCATCTATGCTATAACTCTATAAATAACAATATATTAGTATTGAGATTTTTGGTGTTCTGGATTTAAGGAATAAGTATATTTTTATAGCTTTTTTATATATTCAACAGTTATAACAGGGGGACTACAAGTTAAACTCTTTGGTTGCAAAAATATTCACAATTCTTAAACTCAAGTAAAAGTGAGCAAAATGCCGGGAGAGACAACCTTGTGTCTTTAAAGTCTCAGTGATCTGGGTATGAAGCAACCCAAAGATTCTCAGGCCATGTGACAAATAGATAATTATATTTTCTAAACCTCAGTTTTCTCACTGGCACAGGGGTGGCTGTGAGGACAGAGTGGTGTGTATATGAAAATTGCAGCGTGGTGCTTGGAACATAGCACTCAGGAAATGATAACACCGTGACAAAGGCGTATACAGTAGGAGATTGGTTTTCTTTTTTCTCTTGAAGATTTGTATTACCTAGTAATATTTTTATTCCTATAATTAACTTTTAATATGTTTTAACACGTTTAAAAATATATTTTTGTATCTTATTTTATACTGAGCTTTAGAGAATGGTGACTTAGTCCACAAGCATCTATGAGTTGATGCTCTGCACAGTGTCTCATGCACAATGCCGTGCAGAGATGAAGGAGCTTGCACATTGCTCGCATATTCACAGAACTGTCACCATGAGGCGTTTTCCTTGATGGATCAGCAACTCAAATGATTCCCCTAGGGGTAAATGTTTCAACAAAACAAACAATAGATATATATACAGCTATTGCAAATAAATGCATTTCAAATTTAAATTTCAAACCTCTCACTTATCAAGTGGTATTCATGAATTAGATCTCCCCCAAGTGTGGCTTACGTAATAAGAATTGTGTTTACCAAAATTATGGTATTCTCATTCACTGTAGAGCTAGGCTTATTAAAAGTGGTAGAGGAAAGGTCGGCATGCTGGCTTACACTTGTAGTCTCAGAACTTTTGGAGGCCAAGGCGAGCAAATCATGAGGTCAGGAGTTTGAGACCAGCCTGGCCAAGGTGCTGAAACCCCGTCTCTACTGAAAATACAAAAGCTTAGCTGGGTGTAGTGATTGGCGCCTGTAGTCCCAGCTACTCAGGAGGCTGAGACGAGAGAATTGTTTGAACTCGGGAGGCGGAGGTTGCAGTGAGCCGAGATTGCGCCACTGTACTCCAGCCCAGGTGACAGAGCGAGACTCTGTCTCAAAAATAAATAAATAAATAAAATAAATCAAAATAATAATGGTAGAGGAAAGTGTGCTTTTAGGAAGGCAAATTTCACATACATAAGTTGTGTTTGCATTCATAGTAAAAGCAAAGGCACCAGCCTGAGGACACATTAGTCAACGGCAAAGCAGCCTAACGAAGACAAAACTATGATGATCATAGACAGTGGCTTCCACTGGCTATTGACCTCATAGAGTCATTGTGTTTATAAATTTCACTTGCTGCCTTTCACAGCCCTCCTCGTAACTGGGTTTTTGCAGTTTCCTCATCTCTAAAGTGAAAGGACTAAACAAAAAAATGTCTACAGTTTGATGACTCTGTCTTGCAAGAAAGATTGCAATTTCTTTGCTGTTAGAGACATAAGCTGTTTTATTTATCTTTGCATATTTCATAATGCTCAGCAAATGATAAATAAATGGCATTTAAAAGATATCTAATTTTCCTTTTGAATGTTAGTTATACATACTTCCTAGTAATCTCTTTCATATGGGCTCATTTGAATGAGTGGGTACTAACTTTAGTGCTTTCATAATGGGCAAAGCCAGAAATAAAAGACAAAAAAAATAAGGAAAATTTTTTTTCTCTCTCTGTCTCTTCATAGATAAACACACACACACACACACACACACACACTTTCCCCTAAACATCAAGTTGTAGAACTGGTGTGTGTGTTCATAGACTTTTTTTGAATTCCGAAAAGAATTATACTGTAAACATTTTTCAATGGGAAACACACTGTAAATAAAAATACTAATGAACTTGATACAATGGTCTTCCTGGTTAGAATTGGTTCATGAATTCTATCGTCTTCATGCTCTGTAACTGGAACACAGGATAGCTAACAAGACAGTTAATTTCTTTGCATCTTAGGTTTCCTGCAAAATCATGCTAACATTTTTTTAAACATTGGTGTGTGGTTAGGAAATATGTTTTTATTTCCAAATAAAAAATGTATTATTGATTTATATTCACACATGCAGGTAATGTGTTTATGATGTATGCACACATGTATATATAATTTTATGGTACATGTTAGGATAAAATCTAAGGGCTGTATTTTTTTTTTTAATTTTTTTGAGACAGGGCCTTACTCTGTTGCTCGGGCTGGTGTGTGTAGTATTTGTCATAGATTGCTGCAGCCTTGAACTCCTGGACTCAGGTGGTCCTCTTGCCTCAGCCTCCCAAGTAGCAGGGACTATAGGTGCACACCACTATTCCTGGCTAATTTTTTAAAACTTTTTGTAGAGAGAGGTTCTCACTATATTGCTCAGGCCGGTTTTGAGCTCCTGGCCTCAATCCATCGTCCCACCTCAACCTCCCAAAATACTGGAATTATAGGTGCTAGCCACCATGCTGGGTCTAAAGGTGATAGTTACCATTCTATCAGTAGCCAGTGGCAATCATAACCATTCTTTAAAGAGCTAATCAGTTTGTTATGAAAAAACTAATTTTTAGAAATTTAGTCTTTAAATGTTTGTATGAAGCTATTTACTTTTTTTTTTTTTTTTTTGAGACGAACTCTCACTCTGTCACCCAGGCTGGAGTGCAGTGGTGTGATCTTGGCTCACTTCAACCTCTGCCTTTCAAGTTCAAGCGATTCTCCTGCCTCAGCCTCCCAAGTAGCTGGGACTACAGGTGCCAGCCACCATGCCTGGCTAATTTTTGTATATTTAGTAGAGACAGGGTTTCACTATGTTGGCCAAGCTGGTTTTGAACTCCTGACCTCGTGATCTGCTCACCTCTGCCTCCCAAAGTGCTGGGATTACAGATGTGAGCCGCTGTGCCTGGCCAAAGCTATTTACTTTTTAGGAAAATTCAGTGTAATTATGTATATGTAAACCTCGATAAACATGCCACTGCTTGTTCCATGGCAGCTACAGTAAAAATCGCAAAAACAGAAGATTCCCGATTGTAGTTCTAGGGAACTGTCACATTCATGGTCACATGAAAAGGAAAAGTTATCTCCACTTGCAGGAAAACAGTAGGATGGTTTTAACACAAAGGAACAGAGTTAACTGATATTAATCCACGTTAAAAGAATGTGTCATTCTTAGTAAATTGTGTGTCATTTCTCTTAGTAAATTTCAATATTTTCTGTAAAACAACTGGCATTGATCATTTGCACTCTTTCTGAGACATATTGTTCATGTACCTTTGTTCTTTGCAGTTTGAGCAAAAACATATATTTGAAGTGAACAGTTTTTGCTGAAAGATATAGCTCTGTTGGATGCCTTTATTTCTACCTGTGAATTATCTTCAACCTCCCTTGCTCAGCCTTTTCAGGCCTCAAATTCTTCTTTTAATTTTAATTCAAACGATCAAGCTTCCATTTTACACTTTAAAATGTATCACGTTATATTTACCATCATAATTTAAAACTATATATATATATACCTTTTTTTTCCTTCAGAAATCAGCCCTGAATTACGGTTCATTTTGGTTTCCTCCACGATGATTTGAGAATGCTGATTTGAAAGGGAGAATATACTATTAAAGATTTTGTATGGGCACACATGGGGCAATAAAACAATAGGATGATAATTTTATTCAAACTTATCAAAGTGTCTACAGAAAAGCATTTTCTCAGATCAATTGTCATGTAAGTCTGGTAAGTTACAGGTTGAATATGTGTGTGTGTGTGTGTGTGTGTGTGTGTGTGTGTGTGTGTGTGCGTGCGTGCGCAGTCACACACTTAAGGCTGTTTCAGGCTTTATTCAGTATCCCACACTGAACATTTCTTTCATGAAAACGAAATACTCTTTATAGAGGAAAGACCGATTCCTTTCTCATTTATTTTTAATCTCATAATATTCATGTCATTTGAGAGTGTCGGTTGTAGTGCAGAACCTCAGCTAGCCAGTCACCTTAGCTTTTAGCTAGAAAATAGAAAATGATCAGGATGTCTGTGACAATAATATATCATGTGACACTTGATAGAGTATTAAGTCTAAAAGCAGTTAGAGATGTGCAGAGAAAGTAAGCCAATTTAATAAAAGGGGACAAAGAATTGCAATGACATAAATCCCAAAAGCAATTTTGTAGTCAGTATGTTGTTTACACAGAAACCAGGGAACTGCCTAAAGTTGAGATGTTTTACTGAATCTCTAAACAGTATATGCCACTTTGGCTTTATTGCCAAGATGTTGCCCATGTATTAGTGGTGGAGTCAGAGGAATACAAGCAAGAAAAGGCCAGTCCTCGAAGAGGAAAACTGAAGGTGAATATGCATGTATAACTTAAAGGAGAGAAAGCTTTATCAAATGAGCTAGCTCTGAAAAGGAAAACTTTTATTATAGCATCAAACACATGCACGTACCCCTCCTCAATTTGTTTATCTATCATTGTGCCTGACACATTACTAATGCATCATCTAAGCTACAAAAATATATGCTATTGAAGTCATGAAAGAAGCCTGCATTAAGTCATTGTAGATTTTCCTTATATTCATCCAAAACCCAGCAAATCTTTATAGAGTGCCTGTTACATACTGAGATACAACACAGAAGGAATCATACAGCTTTAAGTGAGAATTATCCATTGTTAATGATTCTTAAATAAATTTTAAGCACAGTCTCTTAATCATATCGATCCACCTAATGATCTGTCATCAAGTCTACATTGTCTTATCTATTCCAAAAAGTACAGTGAGTTGCTTTGTCTGGCCTAAATTCTGATGCATAGGGCTCTGCCTACAGGATTTCACTGAGATCACCACAGCTACAGAACAGGATACTTAGCCTACTTCAGCTCACTACTTTCATTGTTAATTACACTAAAGCCCTTACAGTCTGTTACAGAATTTTGTCTGACTTCAACCCTGATCCCCATTTTAGCAATTATCTTCCTTAAAATTAAAACAACAAAATTGAGGCTACTCTATGTCTTCTGAAATTTCTGTAATTCAATGGAATTTCAGATTTACGCATTTATTCACTTGTTTGTTCAGTTGACACTGTTTTTACCTGGAAACTGATCTTCTTTTAAATGACTTGAATGACTTTGCAATTTCCTTATCCATTTTGGATTTTTTAATATTCTTTTTTTTAATTGACTGGCTATCTTCTGAAGTCTGAAGATAGTTCTTCTAGACCAAACTTTAAGAAAGGTAAAAAATAAGAGTTAACTTTGGGACAGAGATTGAAATATTCTTCTAACACTTACAGGCAGCAAGACATTTGCCAGCTAAACAAGATCTAAGTGCTTCTGTTCTGTTCCCTTGTAAAATGGGGAAAATAATAGCACTTTACCCACAGAATTGCGGTAAAATTTAAAGTTGATTCTTATAAAGTGCTCAAAATCATGACTGCAATATAGTAAACATTCAAAACTATTAGATAATCATTTTTCGCTAACAACATTAGGTGCTAAACGTACATTGTTTCTGTGTAAACAACTTAAAATCAATTTTTATTGGTATTATTATTTTTATACATGTTAGCTCATTTGAGGTTATAAATCGGTCAATAAGATCATATACATCTGGGCCACTGGTACATATTTAACTTTTATCATGCATAAACTTCTCAACTCATTAGACAGTTTCCAGTATAATAAGGCATTTTAGGTCTCTGACTGCAAGAGAGACACTGAGCTTCGTGGTCATGAATGTAGGCTCCATGTGAGACGAATGGGCTCTACCATCTGCTAGAGGCTTGATCTTAGACAAGCGCATTACTATTCAGACTGAATTATGGGCATAGTTCCCTTTTTGGGTGTGACACTTGAAGCCTTTTTAATCCCAGATTTTTTTTGCATTTACAGACTCAGGGGCAAGAGATAAGAATTGCATTTATTCTCCTTTAGATCTTTCTTTGTTTTTGAGGATAAGGAAGAAGCGCTTCACATCCCTGAGCTCTAGATATTGATGTGGTTTGTGTGTCCTATGTAGTCTAATGTTTTCTGGTCTATCTGGAGGCTGCTCTCCATGTTCTCACCCTTCCCTACAGGAAAAGTATTAGATCAGTTATCTCCACCAGGATTCCTGCAGGGTTCAAGGTCTGGTTGCAACCATCTTCTCTCTGGCCCAGGTTATAACTAAGACTTAAGGGCAAGGTGGCCATATTCTAGTTGCTATAATGCAAGAGAGTCTGTTTATGTAGAACAAAAGCATACTCAAAAGGCACACAGAAACCTGCCATATCACAGTCGTTGGATATAGTAGAATAAGACTTTTATAAATACTTATTTCTGCAAATCCTACAGAACTGAGTTTTTAAAAGGAAAAAAGGATGAACTGTAACACATAGGAAAAAGTACAATAATCTAAAATATAGCTAAATTATTTGCCACAAAATATAAAGCTGTGTAACTACCACTTAGGTCATGAAACAGAACATGGCAAGGACTTGAAAAAGCCCCACTTTGTGTTCTCTTTGGATCACTACCCCTTCCTCTAAGCAAATTCTGGTCTTCTAACACTATAGTTTACTGTGATCTTTGTTAGTTTTAAGACACTGTATAAGTGGAATCATGCGTGTTGTATTCTTTTTTGTGTGTCTTCTTTTGTTGAATATTGTGTTTCATTGAGTATTATGTTTATGTTTGAGATTCATCCAATTCATCCATGTTGCAGCATGCAGCAAAATTGTATGCATTTTTATTGTTGTGTAGTATTGCATCATACAAATATACCACTTGTCTCTTGTATTACTTATATTACTATAAATAAAACATTATTATAAGTATCTTAATTATAATATTATATCCCATCTACTATTAATGTTCATTTTGTTTGTTTATATTAGGAATATGGGTGATACACACTTTTTTATTTAACTTTTGGTACATGTGAAGACACATATTTATAGAGTATACCTGTAAGCATAAACATTGGTTCATAAAGCTGAATTTTTCTAAAGTAATTGTATTAAGTCACAGAACTACTGGTATAGATGATGGTTCTGTTTTGCTTCGTATCTTCACTGATACGAGGTACTGTCAATTTATCTATGGTACTAGATAAGGACCGGTATCTCATTTTAAACATAATTTTTCTTTTCTTTTCTTCTTATGAGGTGAAGCACTTCCTCCCAAGTTTATTGAACATGTGTAATTTTTCTTTTGTACCATGCCTCTTCAACCCTAAAGCTTATTTTCCATCAGGTTTTCAGCCTTCTCTTTGTTGGTTTGTAGATATTCTTTCCATTCCAGACCTGTTCCCTTTATTTGTTGAATGTAGTACACATATCTTCTTCCACAATGATTTGCTTTTGCATTCTCCTCTTGGCTTTTTGTTTATTTGCTTGAGACAGAGTCTCACTTTGTCACCCAGGCTGGAGTGCAGTGGCACCATCTCAGCTCACTGCAACCCCTGCTTCCTGGGTTCCAGCAATTCTCCTGCCTTAGCCTCCCAAGTAGCTGGGATTACAAGCACAGTACACCAGGCATGGCTAATTTTTGTATTTTTAGTAGAGATGAGGTTTCACCATGTAGGCCAGGCTGGTCTTGAACTCCTGACCCCAAGTGATCCACCAGCCTTGGCCTTCCAAAGTGCTGGGATGACAGGTGTGAGCCACTGCACCTGATTCCCCTTGGTTGTTTTAAATAAAGATAAGTTTTAATTTAAATTTTTTCAAATGCAGTAATTTTCTTTATGATTAAATTGTTTATGGTATGGTTGGAAGTAATTTCCCTAAAAGTTCTAGAAATTATTTCAAGGTCATGAAGCTATCCTTCCATATCATTTTCTAAAAGCTTTGTTTTATACTCACATTTATTTTTATAGTAGTTTATAAATAGTGTAGGACAGCAAATAGAATTTTCTATTGCCTAATCACAGTTTATTAGATATATGGATATTCAGTTGCCCTATCACAATTTATTGAAAAGTTTGTTATTCCCTGTTGCTCTTCAGGAGAAATGTCATCACAGTTTACTTACTGCCCACATAGGGCTGAATTTTCTTACAGACTCAGCATTCTATTCCCTTCTTCTATTTTTCTGTATTTGTACCAATACTATCCAGTATGAAATGCTGTAGATATAGAATAACTTGGTACCTAATCCAACTCCTTCCACTTTGCTCTTCAAGATTATCTTGGCCTGATGGCATTTTTATATAACTTTCTGGAAACATCCCAATTTCACAATGACAAGCACTACACACACCCTGTTAGAATAATGGTGAGTATCACATATAACTTCTGGATTAATTTTAAGAGAATCTAAACTTCATAATGTAAACTTTCCAATCCATAAACATGACCTAGTGTCCTATTTATTGAGATTTTTAACTTCTTAGTGCCATCCCAACCTCCACACCGGTTTTTGCCATAGAATCACCTGTTATTATAGTTCCTGGAAGATAATAAACATATTGTCATAAATAAAATGGACCCCAGTGTCTCTGCAAAGATACTATAATGAGAAAACTGAAAATGAGTGTGGCTTAATTGGCTTCCTAGTTCAAGAATATGTTCTTTTCTTGTTATAGCAAAATGCAGTTTAATTTAATAAACGGTGTCTTTGCCAGGGGGTGGCGATTCAGTCTGTGACATATTATGTAATGAGCACTTATTATTTTTTGCTGGTCCTGATATGAAAAAATCTAAACCATCCATCCTAGCAATGCAAAACTGAGTTACGTGACTTAACTGTTCATTCAGAGGGCCTTATTGACCTAGTAGCATTTACTAGTTGAAAGATAGACAAACAGAATTTCCCTGAGTCTTTCTTACTAGAGCTAGCAGAACTTCAATTAAAAAATATAATTCTAGCTCAATAGGCTTTGCAAATTTTAATTTTGGCCATGTTCAAATTCTTTCTCTTTAACCTACACTTTACAGTCTGTATCTCTGCTATGGTTTGTAGTTGCATTTTCTCTGTGGAATCAGCTTTCCTCTCTGAAAAAATAGAAATATAATCTCATTTTATGAAGAATCCTATCTTCCTTAAGTGCATCCAAATAGTTTTTTTTTTTTCCTGTAGTGCTATGAAACATACTCCAGTAAAGCTTAATGCAGGAAATTATCATTTACTCCCATGTTGTGTAATTTCACATGGCCTCTAAACACATTCAAATTCAGAATGTGAGATGGTAAAACTCTCTCTTCAAAAGATGAACCATAATTCCACTGTCAACTTCAACCTCAAGGATGAATAAATAGAAATATGGAATCATTTTGTTTAGGTATTCCCTATTTTGCTTAAAGTTTTACTTCATTATATTTTCCTTAGTTGACTTGTTCACATATTGATTTTCCCCTTTGAGCTCAAAGATATTATTTACTTGGGGATATGTGATGTTTTTTCATTTCAAATATATTAGATATAGACCCAAACCTTCATCAAGTAGCAAAATTAGTACTCAAACAACATAATCAATAAAAAATCATTCTCTTTTATTTATTTGCTGTGAAAATCTCACAGCCACCTTATTCGACTAATAATGACTTGTTTCTAGATGAACAGTCTCATCATGTTTGTCAGAATTCACTTCTAATATTTTAATTATATTTTATATCTATATATAAATGATAATCCCAGTACCAAAAAAATGTAGATATAACTCCTGCCCTATATTCCATAGAGGCAACATTGGACATGTAATTTTTCTAATTCCACTTTCTGCATCTGGAGATAAGAAATTTTGAGGAGTTATTTTGAAAATTAAATGATAAAGCCCATGAATATATATAATAAACTGTAAAGTTCTGTATCTAAATATAAGTTATTTTTACTGAATTGAAATCCGGCCAGTGATCTTTATAAAACAGGCTTAATTTTCAAGAGCTTGTATTGAAGATGAAATCAGACCTAACATTTTCAAGAATGTAATCCATGAGTAAAAATTGTAAAGATAATAACAACCATCTGTTTCAATCTGGGAGGTACCTGCTTGGATACCCTACTCCTGGATAGCCATTTTCATTTTTTTCTTCCCAAAATTTTTAACAGCATATGCTTAGGCCATAAGAGTGGTTTCTCAGAGACACAGAGCACAAATATGGTGTGCATATGAGTTTTTTTTTTTTTTTTAAATAATGCTGTATTTGGATAGAGGAAAATAGGAACTAAAAGATATGGCTACTATCCTTGTATTTTTGAGACCCAACTATTCGTTAGATATAATATATATCATTTTTAAACCTTTAGGTGAGACAAGTAGAATTTTGTCCAAACTGAAATATATTATATCACTTTATAATTATATTACAATATAATAATGTCATCACTGATTAGTTTACCTAAAATTACAGTCAATGTTTGAAAGGTTGTAGGAATTTTCAGCACCTTCGTTGGCATTATGTTTGCTAAGGCCTTAGATGACTTTAGATGTGCATGATTTTCCCAACAGACTGTTCAGTATTTCATTTTCCTTGAAACGCAAACAAATATGCTGTCTGCGTGCCCTGCTGGATGGCCAGAATCCTCTGGGGAACACACTGATTGTAACTAAAGGCAGACATTTAGCACTTCCTCAGATGCTTGCAGGTAGCAGGCATAATAAGCAGTGGGATTTCCTGGTATGTAGCATGCCTCTGAAACTGAGAGGAAACATGCGTTTTATAATTTCTGAACCTTAGCAATATAGAACACTATATGTAAGGCTAGGCAATGTTATACACCATGCCATTTCAGAAGCATTTCAGGCTATTCACATCCTATTCAGAGCACTGAAAAAGCTGGGTGTGGAGAATAACAGCCACAGTGTTGAGGAAAAAGTAAATGAAGAGATGGTCTTAGCTGTATTTGCTTTCACCATTCCTGCCTCAGTGCCTGCCACAGACTGTACTTTAAGTAAGTATGTCTTCCTTGGATACCAAAGTGTCACTTCTATTTGATCATGTTCAGCATTGCAATTTCAGAATAATAGGCATAGCATAGTTTGTTTCATCAAAGTGAAGACATTGAAGGTGAAGTTGTTAGTACTATTTTACAAGTTATATTTATTCCCAGTGAAACATTCTTTGACTACACACAGGTGAGTTACTTGAAAAAGCAATTAATCTTGGGAAAAGTCACTACTTAGATGCATATACTATGACTGGCAAAGGGATTTTGTTTTTTCATGTAAATTTTATTGTGTGTTTTGGCTTTGTGCTAAAATTATCTAGTGCCAAGAGTTATTTGAAGACCAACGCTGATCATTCAAAATGAGATTGCAGAGATATATCAGGACTCCATTACAAATTGAGAAATTTTTAAAAAATAACTATTATTCTTAGATACTTGTCCAAGTCTTGCCTACCTTTGTAAAGAGGTACCAAAATCCACTAGTTAATATGAGTAAAATATGTTGACGTTAGTACTGGAATGCTGAGGGATCAATTTTACACTAAATTTTTATTTAAAAAATGGCCATGTAGTAATTGAAAGTAAAAGCATTTAATACTTGATACTGAGGAAATTTAATTTTAATGTATAGAAAGTATTGTAAAAGTTAATTTATAATCCATTACATTTTATTTTTGGAGTACACAAGAAAAACAGTTTGATGAAGGTATACATTTTTTTAAAAATATCAATTTGTTCTTATTGCAATAATGAGCATTTGAGAGAAGCACATTAGATTTAGCAAAAGAAAATATTAGTGAATTTGAAGGCATACTAAACTACTTGGATGATGATCGTCTTGAATTCACATGATCTGCCTGATGATCAAATTGTTTAAAAATATGTAAATTTGCATACTCAAATTCAATTTCTTTTACTATACGTGTGTGCAGAATTTCTAATATGTAATCAACCGGATGTGAATTATGTTTGCCTTTCTTGTTTTTAGTTTTGACATCTGTTTTATATTTTTGTGCCATTTGGAATGTAGGTCAAAAATTCTTGCATCGTGAAAGACATTAAATAACCTTCCAAAATGAATTGTGAACAATAAAGAGTAAACCTTTCTGTGCCCATACATCTGCTGTCCTCCCTGCAATTTCTAGCACTAACATGAGAGGCGGTAATTTTTCTTTTTGCTTCCTTTTGTTTACTTCTCTCTCTGTGAATGTTTCCTGAATACTCTGGAACAAATGACAAAAAACTGACTTGGTTGCTCCGAAGGACGTACAGATAAGGAATACCTACATATACCTAAGGACACAGGCAGGGAAAGGTTGAAAAATAATGCTTCTGTACAGGAAGAACCAAGAGGTCTGGTAAATTGTATTACAAAAGCATGTTACTGTCATTATCTCCATGATTCTACCCAATCAAAGATAATCCGTTTTCTCCTTGACTGCCAAGCAGAAATTTTGCTCTTATCACCCAAAGGAATTAAAATATTATCTTTTTATGCCAAAACTCAGACCAGAACACAAAATTTCAAAAACTGGGCAGGTGTCAATAAACTATAATGTCTTACGTGGAGAAAGAAATCCCACTCTAGAGATGATAAGCAAAGCAGATGCCACCAACATTTTGTTGGATATCGTGGAGGGAAAACCATTCTTTATAGTAACATGTTACGAAGACTGGAAACATAAGGGCTATGTTTGAATAAGCACATAAAAATCATAAAAATAGTAAAAACGTATGCAAAGAATTAAAGTACCAATTCAAATAGGCAGTATGCTATTTAAAGTAAACAAGAAACAAGATAGGAATGGAACACATAAAGTGAACAACAACTAAAAAACACTTTTAGGAATGACCAAATCAGACAATTCTACAGTTCCACAGGGTGGTGTTTCTTTTAATTTCTAAAAAGGCAAATACAGACCGTTTCTTTATTCAGTTGATATGAGCTAAATACTCTTCCCTACGCTAGCACTCTGTGCTGTCTGGAAGCTGAACCTACAGGGTGGATGAATGTAACCAGTTGTTGGCTGTGCTGTTATTTAGGAAGAAAGAGTAAAGCATTTAAGAACATTCAAATGGAAGAGTAGGAAACCCTGAGGTACTTATCACAATTTAAAAGTAGCAGAAGAAAATTACTTCACCTTACACCTATAATCCCAGCACTTTGAGAGGCCGAGGCGGGCAGATCACCTAAAGTCAGGAGTTTGATACCAGCCTGGCCAACATGATGAAAACCTGACTCTACTAAAAATACAAAAATTAGCTGAGCGTGGTAGTGCATGCCTGTAATCCCAGCTACTTGGGAGGCTGAGGCAGGAGAATCACTTGAATCTGGGAGGCGGAGGTTGCAGTGAGCAGAGATGGCACCACTGTACTCCAGCTTGGGAAACAGAGAGAGACTCCATCTCAATGAAAGAAAAGAAAAGAAAAGAGAGAAAGAGAAAATTACTTTATCTGAAATCGTAGAATAGATAAGCACCTAGTATTTGCTCCAATCCATAGGACATCAGAAATTTACCATCTGATCCGGATTTTTTTTAGTATAAGAATATTTGTTTTCTTCAATTAAAAATATTAGAGTTAAATTCTATATGCAGCAGTTTGAACCTAAATATAACATGTAACAAATTATAGGATGTCAGTATCTCAGATCTAGCAAGGTTGAATTGTACATTAGATGAATGCATTTAAAAATTTGTTTCAATCGGTTTAACTAGTTAATTCTTGATAATAGTGTACATCAAATCTGTATTTTGTTACTCTTTTTGCCTTAATCCAATTCCCTTTCTTTGGTAACTAAACAAGCATAAAAATAAAGAAATAACAGCTCTTTCACATCTACTGTGAACGATAAAGCATTAAGTTGTGAATAGTCTTGATCCATATTGATGAAATGTTACACTTCAGAATTCAGGCAGTACAACCGCAGAACAAGAGAAGATTAAAATCACTAAATCTGATCTGTGAGAAGATTAAAAACAAGCCTCTTATAATCTCTCACTGTTGCCATAAGTTGGTTATAAAATTAAAAGATCCTCCTACCCCCTCACCAGGAGTTTTATGAAGTATAAACCATGAACATCACTAGAATTTTGAACAAGAAACTTGATAGAATAGTTTAGCTGAAGCTATTTTTCCTATAGAATATTTCTCAAGATTTTGTCATTGTAAAAGCAGTTTTGACTTTATTTCGTCAACGTATTTATTCTTATGCATTTAATAATGACACTATAGCTTTTCAGGCAAAGAGTACTTATTTACAAAGTATATATGTCTCTCTTCATACAATCAGAGTCGTGGATTACAAGAAAGTTAATATTAGATAGAATACAGTCACAAATGTATTAGTCCATTTTCATGCTGCTGATAAAGACATATGTGCTCCTGGATAATTTATAAAGATAAAGAGGTTTAATGTACTTAGTTTCACATGGCTGGGGAGGCCTCACAATCATGGTGGAAGGCAAAAATCACATCCATGGTGGCAGGCAAGAGAGGAGAGCCACGTGAAAGGGGAAACCCCTTATAAAAAATATCAACTCTTATGAGACTTATTCACTACCAAGAGAACACTGTGGAGGAAACTGCCCACATGATTCAATTATCTCCCACCAGGTTCCTCCCATAACACATGAGAATTATGGGAGCTACAATTCAAAATAAAATTTGGGTGCTTGCTTTTGTTTTGGGCACACTGGCAGCTGATTAGATTGTGCCCACCCAGATCGAGGGTGGGTCTGCCTTTCTCAGTCCACTGACTCAAATGTTAATCTCCTTTGGCAACACACTCATGACACACCTAGGAACAATACTTTGCATCCTTTGTTCCAATCAAGTTGACACAGTATTAACCATCACACAAGTTTAGCACAAATCCCCTTGATTTGCAAATCTGAAAAAAGAAAATTAAAGTCTGTTATGGATTTCCACAACTGGCTTACAGGATTCCATCAAGAGGAATGAAGAGGGAGCCCAAGAAATTTCTTATACTTCACAAAACTGCAGCAGCCTTACACTACTTTTGCCTTTTATCCATGTTTAAATTTGTTATGACTAGAAGCTGAAAACTCACTCTGCACCATAGAGTCTTTGCTTTGATTTCTCCTGTCCTTGTGCCTAGGTCCCTCTTAATTCTAGATTTCCTGTGGTTATGCCCCCCAGCTTCAGGTCCTTACACCAATGCCACATTTTTAGTGATGTCTTACATAGACATCATAGATGGGACTATTATCCCTTCTCCTTTCAGGGTTCCTTATCCTTCTCTTATCCCTAATTTTTTTGTATAGGATATATTGTTATTGACAAATATTTGTGATACATGTAATTTATTTGATTATCCATATCTCCTTACTAGACCATAAGCTCCAAGAAAGCAAAAATATTGCCTATTGTGTTCACTGCTGTATCTCCTGTACCCAAGGCAGTTCCTAGTCTAAAAGTAGTGATCAACAAATATTTGTGGTTCTTCTGCATGTTGATATTCAGTTTTTCCATTGAATGAATGAATGGTTTGATAATATTGGAATATCTCCTGAGTTTATATCATTATTGGAAAAGAGATATTTATATGCCACTAAATTAACTACTCTTAGCTAGTGGGGCAATGTATCCCCAAACTAAGAGCACTGTGTATTCTCAAAGGAACTAAATGTAGCCTGAGAAACCTTTTCTTTTTAAACTATAAAAGACCCACAAAGGTCTATACTTAGCCCCTATCCCAAGACATGAAAGAAAATGTATTTTCCTTTCTAATTTTGTCACTTAGAGGAATACTTAGTCCAGTTATACTATAAAAAATAATACCACTGAGTTTGTGTATTATAAATATATAATATTTGTGGCTTCTATATGTACAAACAATATACAGTAAGTATTATCTGTCTTTTCTGTTCTGAAAATGGCAGAGTCTGAATCATCAGAAGTAAAATTGGAAAAATGTACCAAAATAATTCAAGTGGATAAATGACAGCTAAATATATAAAAATATATGTATATTTTTGACAGTGTTTGCTTCCTAAAACCATTTCTGCAAAAATGTGAGACTGCTTTCTAAATGAACTCTAGTTGATTTATCTGGAAAAGTTGTACTTCTGTGATAAGCAATTAGCACTCTCTAAGGCTAAGAAATTGTGTGTTTTAAAAAAGTAAATAAATATTGATTTCCATTTGGCCTGAAGAGTTTTGAAACTCCGCTTGTCTAGCACAAAAGTGTCTTGCTACTACCTTTGTCTTATACTAGGCTCTCAATTTCTCTCCTAATTCTGCTTCATACCAAAGTAAACTCTTGATCTTTTATCAAATGTAGGGAAAACATTTCCCTTTAAATTACTTGCAAAGAGAACTTCCTTGATCTACCGAGATCTTACGATCAAAGATTCTTGCAGTTCTCAGTAAACTTTTCATTATTTCAGATTATGAAAATGAAGAGAGAGACACACATTCATAAACATACACATGCACAGATATAATAGAGGTATATTCTTTGCTTAATTTTGTGAGTTTCATAGCTTATAGACTTGGAGAATGATCAAGTTGGCTGATTTTCATAATTTACTCATTTGTTAATTAACTTTGTTTTATTACATGGTACATTTTTGTAAGATTATAGCATACATAGTTGTGAATGTTATGAATTCTGTTTTAATAAAATATCTTAAATCCTATTGGTTAATCAAGTATTAATAGTTGAGTTTGTCTTATTAAGGACTTTCTTGTGACCTTTAAAATGATAAGTAAATTTGTATTGATGCTGGTGTGCAATTTTAAACCATAAAAGTTCAGTCTGCAATATGTTTACATTTCATTCCAGGGAAAATATTAGCTGTTTTCACAGCTTACTCTTAATATCCAGATATAACAGGATTTCTATTTATCAGCACACTGCATAATGGCCAGGCCAATAGACATATTTTAAAGGGCAATAATCATTTAATATTGTGCTATGCATTTGGTTCCATGTCATCACTTGCCTCTACTAATCATAATAGTACACATATTGGCTGAAATCTCTACCACATTTTTCATTCCATCAGTTTTGGTTTTATGCATTTTGAAGTTCTGCTACTAGGTTCATACACATTTAGAATTGTTTTATGTTTCTGATGAGTTTGCCCTTTTATCATTATGAAGAGTCTGTCTTTATCTCACATAATAATACGTATTTTGAAATATGCTTTGTCTGAAGAGCTACTCCAGCATCCGTATGATTAGTTTTTCACCAATATCAATATTAGATTTATCTCTGTCTTTATATTTAAATTGTATGTCTTTTAGTTAGTATATGGTTTGTTTATTTTAAAACACAATTTGTCAATGTTTGCTTTTTTAGGACTTTGAATCCATGAGTTTTTAGTGTAATTCTTAATGTAGCTGGATTTGAAGTTGCAGTTCTCATACTTGCTTTCCAGTTTCGAATCTGTTCTGGTTTGTTCTTTTTCTCCTTTTCCTTTTATTTACACTATTTGTTTATTATCTATACAACTTTTAAAATATGGTCTCTCAAGATTAAATAGGCACTGGCAGTGTATCCTGGTCTCCCTTTATGCCATGGACCACTTCACATATGAGGACTCCAAACCTCTGTACTTCCATTTCCACGTTACCCTCTGGGTTATTGTTCCCACAGACTTTACTTCTTCATATGTTATAAATTCTATAATTCTTAACTATTAGTTTGCTTTAAACAGTAAATGGCTTATCAAAGAACATTGTGAATAAGAAGAAAATCTTTTATATTTACCTACAGATTAAACGTTTCTCATTTTTCATTCCTTTGTGGAGTTTAGCGTTTCCATCTGGTGTCATTTTTCTTCCCCATGAGGAAGTATCTCTTTAAAGTTTTTTCAGTGCTGTTTGTTGGCAGCAAATTCATCTAGTGTTTGTTTGACTAAAAGCAAAATTATATTTTTTAAAAATAATTTTGGCATCCGTTTTTGCTGGATATAGAATTCTATTTGACAATGTAGTTCCACTTTTCTTCTGGCTTAATTAAATGGTTTCTCAGCAAGAAGCCTGCAGTAATTCTTGTCTCTGTTTTGTGTTTGCTAAACTTCTTGAATCTGTGAGTTTTTTGTTTTCATCAAATGTAGAAAGATTTTTGGCATTACTTCTTGAAATTATTTTTCTACTCCCCTTTCTCCCTTTAAAACTTACAGTTTCACGTATGTTGTAAAGTTTACTACTGTCTCACAGGTTAGTTCACTTCATTTTTTCTTTCTTTCTTTCTCTTTGTGCTTCAATTTGCATAGTTTCTTTTGCCATGTCTTCAAATTCACTAATCTTTCCATCTACTGTATCCAATTTGCATTTAATACCATCTAGTGAATTATTTATATCATACATTTTACTTTCATCTGTAAAAGTTTTATCTGATTACTTTCTTGTATATTCCATTTCTTGCCTAATTATTTCATGGTTTCCTTTAAATACTTGAGCAAATTTATAGCAACTGTTTTATTTTATAACATTACCTCTGTTGTTTCTGGTTATGCTTCCACTGTATAACATTTCTCCTAGTTAACAGTTCACTTTTTTTCCTTCTTGGCATGTACAATAATTTTTTATTTGATGCTCATCATTGATTTTTTATCTGCCGAGTGCTGGATTGTCGTGTGTGTGTCTGTGTGTGTCTGTGTGTGTGTGTTTCAATGTGAGATAGATTTTGTTTCAGTAACCACTTTAGTTGCTTGGCAATCAGCTTGATTTTTTTCCAGAGCTTATTTTTAAGCTTGTTTTGTGTGGGTCTTAAATAGCCTTTGTTCTAAGGCTAGTCTAGTTCTACAACAAAGGTGACAATGTCTAGGGTATCTACTAAATATTCAGTGAGAACTCTCCTCTCTGGCAGGTCAGATGTAAAATAATTGCTCAGCTTACACCCTCTTCCCCCAACCATTCTTGCTCAAGTAGGTAGAGTTTTATTTTACACATATGCAGCTTGATATTCAGCAACAGAGTCTAAGGGAACCCAGGGCAGATTTCTAGGGGCTTTTCTCCTTGTAGCTTTCCACTCTAATTTTTCTCTGCAAAGCCCAGCCACCTCTACCTCCCCATGAGTTGCATGGCTCTTTATTATATTTTTCTTCAACAGTTTTGCATGTGTGTGAGTATGTATCAACACAAAATACATCAAAATACTCTCTCAATAGATGTAAATATAACTCTATATGTGTGACTATGTAGATAACGAACACATTCTAATCTAAGCAAAGATCATTCACTGAATACAGAGTATGTGCAAAATATTACATCATGTCTAGAACATGATAGGATTCATTAATGAGTAGTTCCTTTGTTCTCTTCTCCTTTCCTTCCTCTATTTCATAGATGAATTGGTCCATAAGTATAAATATATACTAGCATGTGATCATCATTTGTAGCTGTTAACATGTAAAAAAATTCAAAACAAAACATGCAATGTGTTATCCATGTAAAATATTAAACTTTCTTGGCCTGAAGTGTAAAAGTCACAGGACTCCCCCTTCCTGATAAATATGATAGAACATAAATACTCTTTCATGTTTCCCAAGGAGATCTGAACTTTGCAAAATATTGAATTTTGATTTATGTTTTTAAGCCTTGTGAGCTTGTGATTCATTAATAGCCATCTTAGTCCCAGATCTGCCTCTGGGCACTGATGATGCTGCCAGTGTGGGAGCAGTGGGAGATGATATAATAATGTGGCATCCTCTTATGGGGTATTACAGTGGAATTATAAAGCAACTATTGAACTCAGTTTTGGAAGACTTTTCCTTATCTTAACATTTTCAAAGTCAATTAAACATTTAGAAATCATTTATATATAAAGTGCTAGTTTGGATAAAATAATAAAATGCTTATCAGTATATTACTATCTTTAATTAATCTACCCAATTTCACAAATTGAGTGGACACTGACAAATTTAGAATCTGCACCACAATTAATTGCTGTAATGTTCACAGGTCAGTGCTCACATTGATAATGATTTTTAAAAGTCAGACTTACAAAAAATTAATTTATTTCCAATAGCCTAAATCTTCTTTTCTCAACTTCAGTGGGGAAGGTTTGAAGTGATTCTATGGGGATGGCTTGGAGGTGACCCTGTCACAGTTGGCTAATTCAATGTAGAACTTCTAGAAAATAATAAGTGATAAATTAATAGTATATAGAAGCTCTAATAATATAGACCTGAGAAGTTTAGTCAAATGTATTTTATTAATGAAATTATGTTTTTATTTGCCTTATAAGGTCATTTCAGTAATACATTTCATTTTTCAACATCCTCATTTGGCATTGCTTTTTAATAGCTTGATTTGAAAAAGATTTAAGCTTTTTTCATTTCCTTTTTGCCTTTTCTCTACCTATTTGCTATAAATACATAGGAGCTTAAACTATCAAAACATGCTAATTTTTTTAAATTATAAAAACACTTTTATAAAGAAAAATATTTTTGATCTCTTCTTGTTACTTTAAACTTAAGTTGTTTCTCATGCTAATTTTCTTAAAAAAGAATTTCTTCTTGCATTTGGATGCCAGAGAAAATCACAAGTATTTGTAAAACAAAAGTCATTTGAATGAAAGAACATAGCACTTTTATGGATGGTGTGAAAAAGTTAAATAAGTGCCATTTAATTGAGGTAAATTATCATAGGTATTCATATCTTTACTTTATATAGACATAAAGTTAAAAAATTTAAAGTTGAGGTTGTTTTGTCTGACACTGGATCACTGGATTTCAATCTATGAATTGATCATAGGTTAATAATACTTACAATATCTGTTTCTACATAAATCCTATCTATTATGTTTATATTTTATTATAAAATAACTTTAAAACAAGAATTAAGAATATATGATGCAAGATTTTTCTTGGCCCTTTTTCAGACTCACAGAAGGTGAACATTTTATCAGACTCACAGAAGGTGAACATTTTATCGGACTCACAGAAGGTGAACATTTACTTGACTTGCTGTGCCCACCTCTTGCTGGAGGGAGCATGCAAGTGAGTGAGTGCAGGACTCACAGCCAGACCCGGCACAAGTGAGTGAGTGTAGGACCTGGCCAGCCACTCCAGGTGCCAACACAGGAGCAAGCTCTGTGTGGGGCCCACAGCCAGAGCAGGTAGGGTTGCCTGCAACCCCAAAGCCCCAGAGGGCATGCTGCATGCTGTCTTAGCTCTGCCCTCTGCAGACAGCTCTGTGTTATCAGCTTAATTGCCTCATTGCATGGGGCAGCTGCCCTCTGCCAGCAAGAGCAAAGGGCCAGTGTGACAGACTTTTTTGGATACCCTCACTTGGTGGCTCTCAAACTCTTGTCCAGCATCCAAAAAGAATGAGGTTGATCGATTGGACACGTGAAGGACGGTGAAAGCAAAAAATTTTGTTTAGCAATGGAAATGGCTCTCAGTGGAGACGGGAGCTGGAAAGCGTATGGGATGGGCAGGTAATTTTCCCCTGAAGTCTGGCAGGTTATTTTCCAAAGTCAAGCCATCTTTCCTGAGAAGTCCTGCCGTCTCTATGAAGTCAAGTTCCCTCTCTCCAGTCAAGCCGCCTCTCTCTCCTCTTCCGACTGAGTCTGGGGTCTTTATAAGCACAGGATGGGGAAGGTAGAGTGGGCCCTAGGTAGTTTTGGAAAAGACAACATTTGATTGGCTAAAAGGCATTATTCAAAAGGAACCAATTGGGAGAGAGTGGGTAAACAGGAATAGACGTCTCACTTTGGGCCATGGATTTCAGGCTACTTTGGCTTAAAGGTAGGGTTTCACTGGGGACCTGCTCCTGCCTGCATAGAATTTTTCTGCTTCCTGCCTCTATCATTGCTAGTATTAAATTCCATTTTTTTCCCACCAATAACGTACCCAACTCGATAGATTTCAAGCCATATAATTATTAACCTATTATTCAAATATTTCTGTGATTTTAATTTTAACATGAAACATTTTTATTATATTGTAATTATTTTTCATGAGTTCAGAGAAGCATATAAATTGTCATACAAAGCTTCATAAATCAAAATTAAAACATGATATATGTATTTATTATTTCCCCAAACAGATATGGCCACCTTTTGCCATCAATTTAACTAAAAGATCATAGATACAGTGAAATCATGTTTCTGTAAAAATCATGTTTATTTTTTAAGATTCATCCAAAAAGTTGAGACTTCTAGGATAATTAAGCTTATTTAAGCATCAAATGCATTTTCATACTTTAATCATTTTTATAGATAGTGGATTGCAAGTGCCATGAGGACAGAACACGTTCTAACTTGCGTTTATCTACTTAGCTCCTGGTACAGTAACTGACACTTAGGGAGTACTCATTATGCATGACCCCATGATATAATGCTGACTATAGACACAAAAGTCAAAATTTAACTGGGCAGAATAATCACCATGAAAAAAATCTCTTTTTCTTAGTTGATGTGCTGATGTTTTCTGATAATCCTGATGCTCTGACTTGAATGGCTGAATCGGCTGGGCTTTCATTGTGTTTCTTTTGGTGATATTAATTCTTCAGCCTGCCCATGCTATTGGTGGTGTTTATGTTAGCCCCAACACCAAACAGCATCCTCCTTACAGTGTGAATGGAATTTCTTCTGGTATAATTCAGAAAAACATAAGGGCATGCTTTGATAATGAAACTTTAATCAGTTATATTATTTTACTCTCATATCTCTAATGGATTATACTGCTTGAGATTTGAAAGGTTTTTTTTTGTTTGTTTGTTTTTTTGCTGGTTAATATGTTCCTAATCCATTCTAGAGTCTCTAATGTTACCATATTAATTTTTCTAGAATGTTGTTATATTACAATATGAACATGCAAACAACTTTTCATGTTGACCACAAACGTGACTGATTCTAGTATAATAAATACACTATTAACTCAATTTGTTGGTGATGTCTTGAATATTTTTTTTTCCTGAGGTCATCTCTAATATACTTGCACTGTTATATTAAAATAATGCACTCACATCTATGCATTAGAGAAAGATGATTTTGAATTGGCAAAAAGAGTGTGCTTAGAAACTGAATAGTCTTAGCAAATATGGGAATGCCTTGATTCTTAGAAATGGAAGAGTTTTGATGGTTGCTTTGAGTGACGAAATTGGTGTGTATGTTTGGGCAGGGATTCTAGTGTCAGTCACAGGGAAGTTTCTTATTCACCTAAATTTGGAGCCCCTGAGGTGCATCTAATAAGTACCTTAAACCAGTGATTCTGAACTTGGGAAAAACTGTGCCCCACAAGCAAGTACTTTCCAAAGTCTGCAGACATTTTTGGTTGTTTCCTTGGGAAGAGGGTTGATATTGATATCTAGAAGTAGAGGCCAAGGATATGTTAAGTATCTTACAATACACAGGACAGATCAGCACAACAAAGAATTAGCCCAAAATATCAGTAGTGACTGATGCTATTTAGAGACCACGTCTTAGATTGAGAAAACACTGAATACCAGTTATATGGTTGTAACTGTTTAGGGAAATAATTCTTTTTCTATAAAATCCCCTTTTATAGTTACACATTTTAGAGGACCATTTTACTCACTAAATCTATTGATTGTGGTCAAATGAAACATGCTACTGCATATCTTCCACTCAGGTCCCTCTTCTTCTACAAAAGGAAAACCACATAAAACTAAATAAATTGAAAATCAAACGAGCATAATGTAGATATATTTTTATCTAATTACATGATGTTTGCTGTTTTTATTTGTTTTTGAGATGTAGTAAAACACGAAGGGGTCAAGTTATCTCCTGTAAGTGACAAATTAGTAGAATTCAAACCAAGAGCTTATATTTTGTGCCCAGTAAGCTTTTTAATTCTGTAGGTGGAATAACTTTTTCATGTGGCAGACTTTCAGGTGCTTAATTATCTCAATCTCCATATATCCCACACATCTTTTGCAAACTAAGATTCAGTTATGTACATATAGCAATTATTGTTGCAACCAATGCCAAAAAAAACAAATGAATGAATAAAGACATTTTGGGACGTGAAATATACCTCACTGAACATCTCTTTAATTTATTTATTTTTAAAGGCTTACATAAAAATAGTTTATATATTGTCCATATAACAATCTACTCTACTGCTTCTGGTTGATGGGTGCATTTCTTCATGCAGTAATTCTGCAGTGCAGGGAAATAAGTGGAAAAGGCACGATCACTTATAAAGTCTTTGTTCTGATACACATCACTTCCATTTACCTCTGCAGTGGCAATAATTAGTACCTGACCACATTTAGAAAAGAATCAGGTCAAGAAAGTGGTTAGTGGGAGAGCAGTTTGTACCTTTCAATGTCAAATGCACAGTATGGAACTTGGAGTACAGACTTTTGGTGGAAAGGCTAGCAGAGGTATTCTGCATTTCTAATATGTCAGACATAATGTTATATGTGTTTCTCATATATTATTTATACACTGTTTTATCAAATAGGAATCACTGTCTTTATTCTGCATGAAACAAATTAGGAGCTTTTTTGAATGAATCATCTTATCTAAACACTCACAGTTAGGTGATAGTAATGTTGAGATTTGCCATGTTCTACTGACCCTGTAATTGTTATAAGCAAAAATTTGGGGTGGATGAACTATGATTCAATTTCTGATTATAATTTTTATTTTCTTTCTTCTTTCTGATTTTATATACTTGATTCTATATATATTTATGCAACTTTCTGTGCTTAATGTATTAGCGCCAATACACACCTAAGCTTCTAAACTGTGTGAATCAATATAGGCTGTTTGAATGTGGTTTCATATTTGAGTATTATTTTGATAACCATTTTGACTAAAATCCTGTAAAATAAAAATATTTTCTTCCTTTCTTTTCTTTCTTTCTTTCTTTCTTTTTTTTTTTTTTTTTGAGATAGAGCCTTGCTCTGTCACCCAACCAGACTGGAGTGCAGTGGTGCAATCTTGGCTCACTGCAACCTCCACCTCCTGGGTTCAAGCAATTCTCCTGCTTCAGCCTCCCAAGTAGCTGGGATTAGAGATCTGTGCCACCACGCCCAGCTATTTTTTGTATTTTTAGTAGAGACAGGGTTTCACCATGTTAGCCAGGCTGGTCTTGAACTCCTGACCTCAGATGATCTGCCTGCCTCGGCCTCACAAAGTGATGGGATTACAGGCATGAGCCACTGCGCCCAACCTATTTTCTTGTTTTTTTAGAATAGCTTGACCAATAAATCAGTAGAAATACATTGCAATTGGAGTGAAAAACATGGCAACTAGATAGTTCTTTAAATGTGTATTACCATTGTATTATCTTTTTAAAGTTACTTCACCATTTAAGCCTCAGCTTTCCCATCTGTAAGTAGAAATAATGCTGACGTCACCAAGCAAAACGTTGTAACATTTATATATATGAAGTGCCTGTAAAGTACAAATATTAGACAAACATTCTCTGAGTACTGGTTGTACTATCTATTAGCCCTACAATCCTTAAACTTCCTAGCCTTAACTTCCTCATCTGTGAAATTCATAAGATGGCCATTATGATAAAGTGGCTTAATAAATAAAGAGATTAATATCACATGTGACATAAGATTAGCATTTAATATATATTAGCAGTAGTATATGTATAAAAAGACATTATTCTGAATTACATACCTTTTATGTGACTATTACAATGCCTTGCATTCAAAAATAATGATTGATTTTGGTTAGATTCCTCATGTCTCAGCAAAATCTTTAATAAGCATCAGGTACTTGAAGAGATCATCTTATTTTAGTTTCCCCATATTACGTAAGTACAACTAAGGTAATTATACAGCCAATTCAATTCAAGACAGAAAAAAAAAAAAGCCAGCAACTAAGCAAGCAAACCTAAAAGATTTGACTTGTTGATATAAAAAGTATAAAAGAAATTGAGCTTTTTGCTTGGTTTTAGTTTTTCCAAAAATGTTACTTGGTTAATTTCCTCTAAGTTGGCAAAGTTGTATGTGTAGAGTGGTTCACAGTATTCATTTGCTAACATTTAATATTTGTAGGATATGCATTATCCTCTGTTCCATTTGTGATAATGTTAATATATGTCATCTCTAGATTTTCCTTATCAGTCTTGCTAGAGGTGTGTCAATTTGATTGGTCTTTTTAAAAAGCAGCTGTTTGTTTCACTTATCTTCACTTGTTTTTGATTTCTACTCTTATTGTAATTTCCCTTCTTCTGCTTGTCTTGGGTTCATTTTTCTTTTCTTTATCTGGGTCCTTGAGATGAAATATCAGCTTATTTATTTGATACTTTTCTTTTGTAATGTAAGAATTTAGTGCTATAAGTTTACCTCTTAGTACTGTTTTGCCTGCATCCTACACATTTTGATATATTTTCATTTTTATTCCACTTAATGCAATTTTAAAATTTCTCTTGAAGCTTCTTATTAAGACATGTTTATTTAGAAATTAGTTGATTGGGTTTTACATTTTTTGATATATTCCTGTTATATTTCTGCTATTGATTTTTAGTTGATTGTATTGTGGCTAGAGAAGACAATGTGTATAAATTCAGTCATTTTTAAAGAAATTGTGAGGTTAGTTTTATGCTCCAGAGTGTGAAGTTTCTTAGAATGTGTACCAGGAGCACTTCAAGAGACAGTTTATCCTAAAGTTGTTGGATAGTAATCTCTAAATATATTTTAATTCCTGCTGATTGATGGTGTTGTTCCATTTTTTGTTGAATTTTTCACTATTTTTACTGATTTTCTCTCTAGTTTACTATCAATTGGTGAGAGATGGGTGGTGAAGTCTACAATTATCATGATGAATTTTTCTGTTTTTCCTTCAGTTCTATAAGTTTTTGTTTGACATATTTGAAGCTCCATTATTTGGCACATCCAGTTACGATAGCTATCATTTTGGTTGTTTGAACTTTCATCATTATATAATATTCTTCTCTGGCCCTTTTAAATTGCTTTAATCAGATGTCTATTTGATCTGATACAAATATAGCCACTATTGACTTCTTATTAATGTTGGCATGGTGTATGTGTTCCCATCTTTTTACTTTCAACCTACTTACAGTGTGATACTTGCAGTGTCTTCCTTTTTTACAACATGTAGTGGAGTCATGTTATTTTTCGTGTTTGTCAATCTTTGTTTTCTAATGAGTACATTTCCAATACCTGTATTTAACCTAGTTTTTGATATATTAAGACTGCCATCATATTTTTTGCTTTATCTTCATTTCCTCCTTTGTTTTTTTCTGTTTTATTTTTCCTTCTTGTTAGTTACTTGAACATTTTTTAGAGTTCTTTTTTTCTAGATTGTTTTTAAATGTATTTGTATAGCTTTGTTAGTTGTTCTTACAGCTATTACATATATATAACTTACTGCTATTTCACCATGTCAAGTAAAGTTTTGACAGCTTGTTTCCATTCATGTCTGTTTATCCTCCCTTTTAAAATAATGTAATTGTCTTTAGTATTTCCATTCTATATATTTCAGTCCAACTCACAACTTTATAATGAATGAGTCAGTAACATAGCTTATTGACTAATAAAGTATCATCATTTTTGTTTTAACAAGAAAACATAGTTTTGATTTAAAAAATTCTTCAATGGAGAAAACTTGATAGAAGGAAAATCTATTTTATTTACTCATTTTATTTTCTATTGTTTTTCTTCTTGATATTCTTTGATTCCTTCTTTTATCACTTATATTTTAAGATTAAATTCTCTATACATTCTTTTAGTTTTTCACCATCTGAAAATATCTTAACTTCTCTGATTTTCCTGAAGGGTATTTATGCTGAGTATAGACCTTTGGGATAACAATTTTGTCTCTCTCTCTCACACATGTAAAAACATATTATATATTTATTTACAGCCTCTAGGGTTTCTAATGAGATAACTACTTTTATTCAATTTTTTTTTCTCTTTTTAGGAAGGTGCCTTTGCACCCTTGCTGCTTTCAAGATTTTTTTCTTTGCCTTCAGTTTTTAGTAATTTGATTATAAAATGTCATGACATGAATGTCTTTGGGTTTCTTCTGTTGGGTGTTCACTCAGCTTCCTGAGTCTGTTATTTTATATACTTTGCTAAATTTGTTACATTTTCAGCCATAATTATTTGAATATTTTTTCAGCCCTGATCTTCTCTTCTGCTTTCCCTAAGATGACAAGAATGTTACATCTTTTGTTTTAGTCCTAAAGGTCCTTGAATTGGTGCTCATTGTATATGTACTTGTTTTCGTTGGTTTTTTTTTTTTTTTTTTTTCATACTGTGATCTGAGACTGGGTAATTTATAAACAAAAAAGGTTTAATTGAATCACAGTTCTGCATGGCTGGGGAAGCCTTGGGGAATTTACAATCATGGCAAATGATAAGCAGGCACATCTTACATGGTGACATGTGAGAGAGGAGAGCAGGAGAAACTGCCACTTATAAAACCATCAGATATCATATCACAAGAACCTCATTGGGGAAACCACCCCCATGAACCAATCACATCTCACCAGGTCCCTCCCTTGACATGTGGGGATTACAGTAGTCTTAACTGATTTCAGCATTAACTCAAAAGTTCAAGTTCAAAGTCTCATCTGAGAGAAGGCAAGTCCCTTCTGCCTAGAGCCTGTAAAATCAAAAGAAAGTTAGTTACTTCCACAATACAATGTGGATATAGGCATTGGATAATTATTCCTGTTCCAAATTGGAAAAAATTGTCTGAAACAAAGGGGCTACAGGACCTATGTAAGTTTGAAATCCAGCAGGGCAGTCATTAAATCTTACAGGTCTGAAAGGATGTCTTTTGACTCCCTGTCTGACATCTGGGCCATGATGATGCAAGAGGTGGGCTCCCACAGCCTTGGAAAGTTCCTTCACTGGCTGGTGTTGAGGTGCACAGTGTAAAGCTGTCAGTGGATCTACCATTCTGAGTCTGGAGGACAGTGGCCCTCCTTTCACAGCTCCACCAGGCAGTGCCCCAGTGGGGACTCTGTGTAGGGGCTCTATCTCCACATTTTCCTTCTACACTGCCCTAGCAGAGGTTCTCCATGAGGGGCTCCATCCCTGTAGCAGACTTTTGCTTGGACATCCAGGCACTTTCATACATGCTCTACAATCTAGGTGGAGGTTCTCAAAGCTTAATTGTTGTCTTCTGTGCACCCAATAGGCCCAACACCATGTGGAAGCTGCTAAGGCTTGCACCCTCTGAAGCAATGACCTGAGCTATACCTCACCCCCTTTTAGCCACAGCTGAAGGTGGATGTTGGGGTTCAGGGGTTCAGAAGAGCCCTCAGCTCCCCTGAGAGGACGTTTCTCCAAGGTTTTTGGTCTCTCGCTCTCTCAAGAGTGAGAGAAGGGACCACGGCAGGTGTGCTCATAAAGTAAATTCCAGACCCCAAACAGAGTTTGCAGAAAGTGATTTATTTAGATAGAGAAAGAGGAAAAAAGGAGAGCAAGAGAGAAAGCTTCCACGAGAGAGAGAGAGAGAGTGTGTGGGGAAGGGAATCTAAACATGGAGTCCAAAGGGGTGTGTAAGAAGAGGACTTTTAACATGGGACGAACCCCCACCTTCTCTAAGACCCCTGGCCAATGAAAGGAGTTCCTTAGAACTTCCACTGGAGTTATTGACTTTTGATTCTTCCTATGCCTGCAAAAATTAAAACAGATACTGTTAAATATCCTGGATGGAGAAAGATGGGAGGGGGGCATGGTGCTGGGAAGTTCTTACCCTTAAAACTACACCCCTTGTGGACCCAGAAAAAGAACATCTTCCCTCATGGAGAAGCTGGAATACAGGCCACCATGTTCTGAGGCTGCACAGAGCAGCCCGGCTCCAGGCCTGGCTCATAAAACCATTTTCTCTACTAGGCCTCTGGGTCTGTGATGGGAAGGGCTGCCTTGAAGATCTCTGAAATGTGTTGGAGACATTTTCCCCATTGTCTTGGTGATTAACATTTGGCTCCTTATTACTTATACAAATTTCTACAGTAGGCTTGATTTTCACCCCAGAAAATGGGTTTTTCTTTTTTACTACATGGTCAGGCTGCAAATTTTCCAAAATTTTATGCTCTACTCCCCTTTTAAACATAAGTTCCAGTTTCAGATAATCTCTCTCAAGTTGAAAATTCCACAGATCACTAGGATAGGGGCAAAATGTTGCCAATCTCTTTGCTAAAGTGTAGCAAGAGTGACCTTTACTCTAGTTCCCAGTAAATTTCTTTTCTCCATCTGAAACCACCTCAGCTTGGACTTCATTGTCCATATCTCTATCAACATTTTGGTCAAAACCATTCAACAAGACTCTAAGAAGTTCCAAACTTTCCCACATCTTTCTGTCTCTGAGCCCTCCAAACTCTTCCAATTTTTATCTGTTACCCAGTTCCAAAGTTGCTTCCACACTTTCAGGTTGTCTTTATAGCAGTACCCCACTCTACTGGTTCTAATTCTCTGTATTAGTCTGTTTTCACACTGCTATAAAGACACTACTTGAGACTGGAGTTAAACCTCTTTTATAAACAAAAGAGGTTTAACTGACTCATAGTTCCACATGGCTGGGAAGGCCACAGGAAACTTACAACCATGGCGGAAGGGGAAGCAGGCACGTCTTACATGGTGGCAGGCAAGAGAGGAGAGCAGGTGGAAACCACCTCTTATAAAACCATCAGATCTCATGAGAACTCACTGTCATGAGAACAGCATGAAGGAAGCTGCCTCCCCACCATATGATCCCATCACCTTCCACCATGTTCCTTCCTCAACATGTGGGGATTACAGTTTGAGATGAGAACTGGGTGGGGACACAGAGCCAAACCATATCAGTATTTTTGATTTTTCTATTTGCTGTTTAAATCATGTAATTTTTGTTGTTCTTCCTAAGGTCCTGATACTTTCTTCTGTTATTTTCACTTTGTTTTTGAAAGCATCCACACTGAGATTTTATTGATTATTGTATTTTTCAGTTCTAAAATTCCCCTTTAATTCCTTTTTATATTTTATTTTTTGGCCTAGAATTTCTATTTTTCATTTTCTTCAAGCCTTTTAATAATTGCTCATGAGCATGCTGATGTAAGCATGGTTACTTTGAAGTCCTTATTAGATATTCTAACATTCTTTTTATCGCTGTGTTAGCCTTTGTTGATTATTTTTTTTCTCATTCACATTGAGATTTTTCTGAATCTTGATACTGTAAGTGACTTCCAATTGAAATGTGGACATTTTGAGTGTTGCATATTACCTAATTTAGTGATCTCTTTTAGTGGATCTCCTTTGAAACCACTTTTTTCAGGAGTAGTAAGATGCTGCCTCATTAAGGCAAAGTGGTGGTATAAATACAGATTCTTTTTCAAACTTCATTGTCTCTTGATGTGGTAGGGACTTTCTCTTTTTCTAGATAAGGATGATAAGGATGAGAGTTCTGGGTCTTACTAGGTCTCCACTAATATCATCGTGGCTGGGAAGAGTAAGAATGCTTTGTTACTATTTCCCAATGATGTTATGGGGAATTGAGTGGCCTCATTACCTCTGGATACCGATGAAAGCCCTGTCTCCACTAAATTTCTTCTGACAAGACTTCAGCAGAGAGGGGAACAATGGCTTGTTGGTGCTGGGTGGTAATGGAAGTCTGTACACCAACCCATGGGTATCCTCTTAACGCTGTGGTGGGGTGATAGAGTTGGGGGTTGTGGTGGAGGGGATCTTTACTCTCTAGCAGGAATGAAGGTTGGTTTTCCACTCAGCATCCTCAGACACCAGGAGTGCTGGGGCTGGTGGCTGAAACAACTCTTTACAACCTGGTAAGTGTTGAGATCTAGGACCTCCACTGACTTTTTCTTGTGAAGTGTTATTGTTTAATATTTTCTGTTTTGGTAGGCTGATCCTTTTCTGGTCCTTAGGTAGACAGAGCTGGCTTTTTTTCTGCCTGTACTCATTGGCCATGCTGGGTTTCTGGCTTTTCCAGCATTCGGCCTGGGATAAGTGATGCAAAAACAAAACCCAAATAACTAACTGCCAGGTCATCCTTCATGCCACAATGTCCTTTGCCAGACTATCATTTCTTCAGCCTTCAGGGTTGTCTTATGTTTGTTTTATACATAAAGTCCCCACCTTTCTGAGAGCTGGTCAGTCAATTCACATTTTTAAAGTTTCAGATAATGTTATAAGATGTTGAACTTCTGTATTAAAAAGAAAATTCGTATGAAAATATGTTAGATGGCATATAATCAGTGCACAATGCCTTTTAGAGATCACAAGACCCACGTGTGTCTATACACATGGACGAGTACACAGAACACAAAATTTCACAAAAATCTGGGCTTTTAGTGGTTGAGGGCTTTTTACTTACAGAACTGGTATCTGGAGCAAGTTCTCAGAATTGCCAAATTCATTGCTAATGAAATGCAACCCCAGTGGTACAGCTCTTTGAGAATCACATAAAATCTTTTTGCTAGGCATTTATTTTTTTTGCAATAAATAAATCTTTGTAACGTTGTTTCAGAATCCAATTAGTTCAGAATCCAATTAGTATATGCCTTAGATTCCATAATATCCTCAGATCATAAGAAAATATTTTTATATGTGTATGTTTAAAAGAAGGGTTCACCTAAAAAGTTTAATTTAATGGCTTTATGTAGATATGAACAGAGTTTTGGGGAGTTAGACTATATAAGGAAGAGAAAAATAAAAGGAAATCTAATGTTCTATTCCACCACCTAGGACAGAAACAAAGTGTAACGTGGTTGTTTTTTATCCAACATTTGTGTTTGAATCATATTTTAAAAAAGAAATACAACACAGGATAAACCAAATTCAACTATTTTATGCTTCTAATCATCCTCAATCTCTGGGGTGGTGGGGGAGCAGTTTATGTCATTATATATTTCAGTGAAGTTTAAGAAAAAAGCACAAATTCTGAAGAATTCAAAAGATGTCATTAAAAGTACATAACTAGAAATCAAGATTTTCAAGTTCTTCAGCATTTTTAATATGTCCCTTTTGCTATGATATGGGTTTTAATGATTAGTTATAATCATAAATAATTACTAAGAATTCAGAATATTTTTCAATGGTATATGCCAATAAATATAAAAGTATATTTCTGTAGCAAAATCATTTTTATGAAAATAATTTCTTGCTTGAAACCCAATACCAAGCCTAAAGAATGCAGAGCAAACCTTGATACTTAAAACGATGAATATGATCAAAGGCACACTAATAGTTTCATTAGAATTTTTCTAAATATTGTTAGATTCTTTGGTACTTAATCAATAAGGAAATATTGGTGTATGTTCAATTTCTACTGAAAGAGAATTAAGAAATACATTACATTGGAAATGCATTAATTTTACTAAAATATACATATATGCTAACAAAATCAAGTGCCTTTTTAAGAATACTTGTTATTTATTATTGCATTATACTCTCCAATTAATATTTCCCTCAAGTTATTATCGATACATACTCTATATATTGTGACTTAATATACATAAGTATACACACGCATATATTATAACAATACTTACAAATATTCATATTTTTAAATGTTTTTACTATTATCTCTCTATTAAGAAAATTCCAGTAATATTAGTCTTTAATCTAGAAGACACAGTTTATATATGTGAGTTTAACAGATTATTGAATATTGCATAGGTGCATGTGCATGTATATAACTTAAAGGAAAATAATTCTAATCTTACATCTTTTTTTGCTATATCTTACATAACTACAAAATATGAATCTAAACTAAGAGAACAAATTCATGCAGAATATACTATGAATCCCTGTTGTTTGTTTTTCTCTGTGGCCAAGTGGTGATTAAGCTATGATCAGGCTGGTCTAAAAGGTCCACTAGAGACTTTTCAGTTTTAAAATGGAAAGCTAATTATGTTACTATGATGCATGTTTCTGGCCAATAAAATATTTTAGGTTTTTATGGGATCAGTAATAACCAAAATAAATTTGTATAGATAAAAGAGATGACATTTGGTGGGATATTCCTTAGACTCTAAACAAAAATGAAAGAATAGAACTGTACTGTTTTGTTTTCTTTTGCCATTCACTCTATTTCATTTATACTGGCAACTTTTATCAGTTCAAATAATGCACTAGTTTTCTATTTAGTGTGATAACAAATTGCCACTGACATGGTGACTTAAAACAACAAATTATTATATTATCATTCTGCAGATTGGAAGTTTGCTATGAGTATCAGCAAGCTAAAATCAAGATATTGGTAGGGCTCCAGAGAAGAATTCATTTCTTTGCCTTTTTCATCTTCTAGAGACTACTCACATTCCTTGTCTTATAGTCTTCTTCCATTTTCAAAACCAGCAACATTACATCTCTCCGAGCCTTCTTTCGTAGTCATATGTCTTTTTTTGACTCTGTTCTGTCTCTCTTCTACTTTTAAGAAAGCTTATAATGCTTATAATTTCATTGGATCTGCCTGTATTATCCTATTTAATCTCCCTATTTTAAGATCAGCTGGTTAGCAAGCTTAATTCCATCTGTTACGTTAATCCACCTTAATCTACATAACCTACCACATTCACAGAACCTAGGGATTAGGAAGAAGACATGGCTAGGAACCATTATTCTGCCTAACACAAGGAATTTTTTTTATTTTTTTTTATTATTTTTTTTTATTTTTTGAAAGAAAGAAAAAGAGAGGAAAGAAAGTGAGAGTGAAAGAAAGAAAAAAAAGAAGGTACGAGAGAAAGAAAGAGGAAGAAAAAGAGGGAGAGAGAACAGGATTCTTGTTCTACTGCCCAGGCTAGAATGCAGTCCGAAAATGGGTATTAAAAACCTCTATTATGCCAATAATTGTGTTTAACAATGGAGACAGAAAGGAATAAAAGATGAAAATAACAAACAAGCAGCCAACCAATATTTTATTTAAACCTGTGAAATGCTGTGCAATTGCTGAGGAGTGATTTATTTCCAATGATGCGGTCACTTTTAAAACAGGTGTAATATGATACTGAGAAAAATGTATGTTTTGTGGATTTGGGGTGGAGAGTTCTGTAAATATTTACTAAGTTTACTTGTTCCAGGTCTGAGTTCAAGTCCTGGATATTCTTGTTAATTTTCTATCTCATTGATCTGCCGAATATTGACAGTATAATGTTAAAGTCTCCCACTATTACTGTGTGCGAGTCTAAGTCTCTT